>JXCR01122474.1:7258-32178 GCA_002079205.1 Phalaenopsis hybrid cultivar | reverse complement strand
ACTTTAAAATGAACTATATACAACTCAAAATCACTAAAACTTAAAATGAATTTATTAAATAAAATAAAAATAACAAATAAATGTAAAAATTTATAAACTTATAATTGGTTTTAAGGTATATTTGTATGTTTTCTTGAATTTGCAAAGATACTCCTACTACCTTTTGCCTTGCTTAAGGAAAGATATAAAAGTGGTAAAATACAAAAAAAATGAATAAAACCATTAATTTACTAAAGAGAAACCTCTGAAAAAATATTCTCAATATGAATAGAAGTGGTTTAAGTGTAAATAAGGTATTTGCAAATATATCATTCTTATTTAAGATTGAATAACTTTCACTTGAAGGCTCTAAATTGAATGAGATTTTTACCCATAGGACAATTGAAATAAAAGGAACTGGAAAATATAAAAATGATTGCAATTTAATAATTTTTAATGATTTTTCATTAATAAATTCACTAATTTATAAAAAAATTTAAATTGAACTTAAAATAATGTGAGAAATTTTGAAGTTGTTTGGAATCCTATTCTAAACATTTTTGTAAGATTTCAAGTATATTGGGGGGTCATTTTGATTTATTCTGAATTTTTTAGTATTTAATATATTATAAATATCACTAAAAGTTGAATTTTTAGCTTCACAGATTGTTCTCTTAGACTCCCTACAGACAATTTGATATGTTTCCCAGTTCTCTAAGCTTTAATATTTAAACCAATTTTTATAACATAACTTCTTATATTTTATCTTTTCTTGCACGTTATTATTCTACCACAAACTATTTTTATTTATAAAAACTTTTTCTTTTGATTCTTCAAGCACAACTTTTGCCACTTGTTTTATAATGTTATCCCAAATATAATTTGTTTCTTCATAAACATCTTAAATTTTGAAATCTTGAATTTTACTCATAAAAATAGAATATTTATTCATGTCTTTTGAGTACTCGCATATAATTCTACGATGATGATTCCTAGTATTCTTTATTTTACAACTCTTCATCTTAAAATCTAGAACTAATAATTGATGTTGAATACTTAAATCCTCACTTGGAATGACCTTACATTCTTTACATTCTTGATGATCTCTTCTTCTCATAAGGAAATAATCAATGTGTGTTTTATTAAATCCACTCTTATAAGTAATAATATGCTCATCTCTTTTCTTGAATAAAATATTAACAATAACAAAATCATACAATAAAGCAAAATCCAATATAACTCTACCTTCTTCATTAATCACTTCAAAACTGTAGCCACCATGTATATTTCTAAAATTTTATACCACTCTACTGACATATCTATTTAAATCTCTTCCAATAAAAATTCTTTCTTTAAGAGGTATTATTTGAATTAAGCCTTCTAAGTCTTTCCAGAATTCATCTTTAGAACCTATATCTAAACCTACTTGATGAGCATAAGCACTTATAACATTACAAATATTAGCATCAACAATAATCTTAAGGGCTATAATTCTATCTCTAACTCTATTAATTTTTTCAACATTATCTTTCAAACTATTATCTATAATTACACTTATACCATTCCTAGTATGATTCTTACTTGAATACCAAAGTTTAAAATTTAACTTATCAATCTCCTTGGTCTTTTCTCCAACCCATACAGTTCCTTGAACACACAAGATATTTATTTTTCTATGAATCATAATATTAACTAAATCCATTAATTTACTAATGAAAGTACCTATATTTCAAGTTCATATCCTAATATTAGTTTCATGGACTAATTTTTTTTACCTGCATCCGTCTAAAATGTGGGAACCCTTACTTATTTAACAATACACTCAGGCGCCGGTGTAGCGACTCTTATATACTTTTCACTGTATTCAGACTATACAACGCGCCGCTTCCAAAAGAACGCCCTACCACTTACACAATGATGAAACTGATTCATGTCATGATTTTTTCAATAAGTTTTATGCTGGATGTCGACTACCTAACACAATCTTCTACTTTTTACACCCAGGCTTGGGACCAGCAATGATAGTGTTGTGACCGAAGAAAACAATAGAAACAATAAGAGAAAAAAAAAACTTCTTCTTATGACCAACACAAAATAGGAGCAACGAGATGCATACCAGAGATTCAAAGGCAGGAAGACATACATAAAAAATCTCTCATTAGTATTTATTAACACACAATGCTCACAACATTGATAGGGGCAAACTTCTTCTTATGACCAACACAAAATAGGAGCAACGAGATGCATACCAGAGATTCAAAGGCAGGAAGACATACACAAAAAATCTCTCATTTGTATTTATTAACACACAATGCTCACAACATTGATAGGGGCAAAAACCACAAAGACCAATAATATTATTGTGAATAAAATAGAGAAATAAAATAAATGTGAAAAAATAATAATGTAATTTACTTAGAAATGGGATTAAAAAAATTAAAATAAAATGTTGGCTTCCTAATACACTTGCCTGCTTTCCACCGAAAATCTGCCACAAAACGCGACCTCTTTCGAAGCCTACTCTCCTTCCCACAAGCCTAGCCTAACTTGCTTCCCCTTCTGGGTTTGGCCAAAATAATCCCCTACATAGCCTAATAACCTAGCAGAACAGTCATTACGGGAGCTAGTTGCAACGATGAAATCACGACGTACAAAGATCTTTGAAACTTCGTTATATTTTTCCTTTCCCCTCAGCTCATACACGACCAACCCTTGTCTTTCTTTCTTTTTTTCTTTCCTCCCAACCACCTTTTCACGCTTCAGCTTTTTCAAATCCTATCTCGTAAATCCACCTTCCAATGAGATTTAAATCCAAGATTTAAGGCCAAACCGAGGAGAAACGAGTTTTCAGATCCCATAAATTTGAAGTTGTGATTTTTGTTGTTTGGGATGATTTAGTTTAAATCCTTCTCAAATTCTGCTGCCAAACAACTTCTTAATATGTTTGGATGGTTCTTATCTCGTTGTACGTTGTTTTTTTAAGCGAAGTTTATATATTTGATGGGTTGTATAACAACATATGAGATTCAAGTTAATAAGATTTAGTATCCTATAAATTCAAATTCAATAAATTCAGAAAAGGTTCAATCACAAAAACTATTTAGCAATAAATCATGTTAAATCCTGTGAAATTGTTTGACAATTCCTATGATTTAAAAACCTCTTATGGTCATTAGATTTTAACAAATCATAATCGGATTTCGTAAATTATGTAAATTCGAATTCTTGAAATATTCCAACATAATAAAAATATTTTAGCTTCTTAAATTTAATTAATATTTTATTTCAAATTATTATAATTAATAATTATATATTTACTAAAATGATTAATTAGTAATACATGCTATTAAATTAATTATTTAACATTTATAAAAGTATATTAATTTATTATTATGTTAATTATTAATTACTTGTAATTATTGAATGAATAAAAAAATTAATATTTATATTTTATTATTACTAATTAAATGATAAATATAAATTCATTTACATATAATTAGTTTGATAATAATTAATAATTAATCAATTAAATTTATAAATTTAACTGAAAAAAAAAAAAAAAAATCTTCTCTTCTCTTTCCGCCGAACCCTCGTATGTTCCCTCCCACCTGTGTTTTGTCCCAAACCATCACCTTCGTGACCGAACCCTCGCGATACAGTAGCAATAGGAGCTAGCTGGGAACGCACGGGATCGCGGCTTACAGTGACCCGAACTCCCATTTTTCTCCTCCTTCTGCCCCGCTCTTACTCAAACCATCGAGGTAACTTTACGTCTTCTTTTTCGCGCGAAGCGTTCGTCCCGGAGTTACTAAATCCACCAATTCACGGGATTTAAGGCCGAAATCCTTGAAATCCGGATTATCAAATCCGAGGCTTTATTTTGTCCAAAATGGCCGTCTGGCAAGATTTAGATTAAACCCAGCTTAAATCCTGCTCTAAATCCGTTACCAGACAGGCCCTTATTGTTTCGGAAATCATAATTGAAATATCAGATTGACATCATGAACATCTTTTTCTTTCTGTGTATTTCTGATGCAGAAGTACAGCTACTTGAGGTTTTGCATGCCCTATCTTATACTTTTATTTAAGATATTATGTATTTAATAATACACAATAATCGCAGTAATGCATAAAAAAAAGCCAACATAATTCAACTTGCATTTTGCATATGTAGTAATTTTGCAACCTCGTACCTGTTGTTGCCCAGGAGGAATGCAAAGAGGTTGCCTCACATTTTTGGGTGCTTAAGCTTTGTGTCCTCACAATAGATGCACCTGCATTATTGAAAACCTTCATTTTCGTTTTCCATATCTAAATTAGCTGCTGGCATGGCAGAGATAAGTGATTTAAGATAACTGAAATTGATTCATTATTTTAAAATTGTAGCTGGAACTGTTTTTGAACGTGAAGAATCTCGGGATTGCTTTGAAATGCATCGGGAAGGGGATGAAACTTCATCCCTTCCATGTTTTTGTGTGTGTGTGCTTTTCTCTCCATGCCTATTCTTACTAAAAAAATTGAGAGAAAGCACTTTTGGCAAAAGTTTGAGAGTTAGGGGTTTTTGGGAGACTAATTTGCATTTAGCATCAAGAATGAAAAAGGATGGCATGGAGCATTCCTCAATGCAAAGTTTTCATTGTTCATATATAGATGTTGTTTGAGAATTCTTGGCTTGAACTTTACAAATCAAGAATGAATTTGAACTGAGTTTTTTATATACTTTATGCTGTATCATATTCTAATTGATATCATCTGTTTATAGTAATAACATCTTTTCTAAGCTACTTTATGCTTAGGAGTGATTTGAAAAGAGTTATTTTTTGACTGGTTAATGACAATTGTTTCATTGCTTATTGTTTGATGATGATATGTTTTCTGAAGAACTATTATAGTCATATCTCTTTTTGTTGTGTAAAATTTTTACATGGTTTTTTTTTTCTCAGGTACTGGTTAACCCAAAATGTGGTATTTTCAGTTTCAGAAAAGGAAGGTTTTGCAAGTTTTCCATCCAAATTGAATAAATTTTTATCATTCCCCACTGCTATGCTGTATTAATCATGGGTGAGAATCCCTTTAGTTTGAATTTAGCCGGACTTGTTCTGGATTAACTTCTAGTTTCTCATTTTGTTATGTGCGAAAGCTAAATATATTTTTGAACTTTATTTGTTACATCAAAATTGCAATTTAGCTATTATTTTCATATTTTAATTGATGAAGTCGCGAAATATAATGATAGGCTGTTAAGGAAAAACAAAAAGAGTAAGATAATAGAGAATATTGCTTCTGATGAATCCATTGGGTTTATAAATCTTCTTCTAAATATGCAAAGAGACCTAGAATTCGAAAAGTTATGGGGTTTTCTAGTTGCTCATCTTTTGAATTTCGTTGTTTGCCCGGGTTGGAGCCCATTGAGATTTTTTATTGATGCAAGTAGGAAAGGATAATGAGAAGCTATTGGTCAAGACCAAAAAGCGGAAAATAAAAATGAAGAGAACTTTTACTGAATCAATTGCAGTCAGCGAATCTTCTTCTGAATTTGAGAAGGGACTTGAAATTCAGGAAGGTATGGACTTCCTAGTTGTTCATTTTTAATTTTTTTGTTCTTCACCAAGGCTAGAGCCTGTTTTGCTTTTTTATTGATCAGGAAAGGTTGGTGAGAGGCTATTGGCCAAGGCCAAAAAGAGGAAGATAAAAGAAAATAGAACTTCTGATGAATCAATTGGTGCTTGTGAATCTCCTGAATTTGAAAAGGGGCCAAAAACCCTGAAAGGTATGGACTTTTCTGTTTGTTCATGTCTTGAATTTTTTTTTATTTTTCAATGCTTAATCTCATTGTCATTATCATTTATTAAACAGTTGCATTAATGGATTTTGGGATAAGCTTTTTTGTTTTGAATGAACCAAAACATTTTCTCCATACCATACTGAACAACTAGAACATATTTATGGAGTATTGATATTCTTGTATAGAGGCTAATGCTATTATCGATGCAAAATGGCTTTGTTCTACATATTGTTTGTTTTGTGAAAAGTAGATCTTTTTTATGAATTTTATTTTGCCACATCTAAATTGCTATTTGGTTATAATTTTTTATATTTTTTATTGATGCAAGTAATAAAGAACGGTGAGAGGCTATTGGGCAAGACCAAAATCAGGAAGATAAAAGAGAATAGAGCTTTTAATGAATCCATAAGTGTCTATAGATCTTCTGAATTTGAAAAGAAACCTACAACTCCGAAAGGTACAGACTTTCCTAGTTGCTCTTTGTTTTAATTTTTGTTTTTTGTTTGCACTGGAGCCTATTGAGATTTTAATTGATCAAGTTGAGGATGGTAAGAGGCTATTGGCCAAGGACAAAAAGAGGAAGATAAAAATGAATAGAATTTCTGATGAATCAATTGGAGCTTGTGAGTCTCCTTCTGAATTAGAAAAGACACCTAAAATTCAGAAAGGTATTTACTTTCGCAGTTCATCTTTTAACTTTTTGTTCTTTATTAAAACGAGAGCCCATTGAAAATTTTTATTGATTCAAGCTGGAAAGGATGATGAGAGGCTTTTGGTCAAGCATAAAAAGAGGAAGAGAAAAGAGAATATAATCTCTGAAGAGTTGGATAGAGCCTGTGAATTTCCCATTGAATTTGAGAAGGAACCTAAAACTCAGAAAGGTATGAATTTCCTAGTTGTTCATGTCTGGACACTTTTTCTTATGATGGATATCCTAGCCGTTTTCATTTATTCAGCTATTACTTTAATGGATGGTGGAACATGATCAATATTGCAACACTTTCTCTATTTTCGTTCAATTAAAGCTGCGGAAGATTTTTTTTGTAATTGTACCATAGTTAGTAAATAATTAAGAAGACAATTTCCTTTTATCCTGTGTATAGAAATATCATATAGAATGCATAATGGTAGCAAATTCAAAATCCGGGTCTTGTGAAAGACTTTCAACACAGTAATAAAAAGTTCACGTGTAGGTAGATAAAAAATCCAATTCACTTATATTTTGTTATTGGATTGGAAAAAGTAGTTTCAATTTTTTCAGTTCATTCGAGGGTTGAGTTGCAAAGCCTGGACAAGTTTATATAGTTTAGAATGGATATCTGAAACCTGTCTTTCCGTGGAGTCCCGCAGGTGATGCTTTACTTCTGCTATGTTGAACTGCAATGAAATTAATTAACGTAAAATAAAGTAGAAATGAAGTGAACTACAAGGAGGTTAATTGAATTAAAAATGTTAATCAATGTTCTACTGATACTAAGAAACTCGTGGTTCTCTTACACTTATTATAGCTTAGGGATGTAGCATGTACTAAAGTTGGCTCTGTAATTTTTTTCCTTTTATAACTTGAGGTAGGAAAATTTATCTTGTGAAGATGCACAAAAAGGTTTCTGTAAATAAGAAACAAAAGAAGGGTCCTATAGATTGGCACAAGAAGAATACGCTTTCCTATTTGCCTTTTTGGCTGTTATTTTATGTTAACCGTAGAAACTTGCTTTTAAGGTCGAAGATCAACAAAGGTCGATAGTTGGCAAAGCCCAATCCAGTCAGAAATATTGAATGAGATTGACCGCTCTATAGAGTCTGATGTCATTACAAAAGAATCGAAGACCAAAACTAGTGAATTTTCTAACTTTATAGCCACTGAATGTGTAGCTTTACTGCTTGCTTAAGCAATGTGTATGTAATTTATTTTATCTGTTGCTCACAGGGAAGTTCAATAAGAATCATAAAGACAAAAAGAAGCATCTCTCAAATGTCAAAGAAAGTGACATTGAAAAGGTTGAAAGTGTTGTTGATGAAATCCCCTCAGTTGATGATGATTGTACCAGAGGAATGAAAAGTACGCTCCAGTCTTTGCTTTTCTCAAAGAATTCTTGCAAGTTGCCTATTTTTTATTATTATTTTATTGGTCGTTTAGCATATCTATCCTCACATGATCATACCATATTTGTTTATTTATGGATAGGGGAAGTTTTATTTATTTAGATATTGACTATATTTATCATAAATGGAATAGGAACATAGGTAGACCAATGCTAGTGTGTTAAAAGTTGTGAGCAGACCTGAACAATGGGTGCATAAGATCTTCTTTTCAAAGTCAAACTACTTATAATATGGGAATTCGATCTTGTAGGTGATGCATCAAATTTCTTATGATTATGATTTAAGTGTTAGATTTTGAAAAGATTGAAGAGACTGTTCATTGAAATTTTAATAATCCAATTTCTTGACTGAACTTGCTAATGGTGTTGACTCTTAGATTACACTATATGAAGAGGGTATCGCTAAGAGACCATAAACACAATTGGCTCTTCAGTTAGAAACCGTACAAGGAGATTAAGGTGCCAAAAAATCGGGCTATTGTATTGACAAGCAGATTACGGGAAGGATTGGTTTAATTTTTAGATTTGTTTGAATAAATTTATTTATTATAATTTATAATTTAGGATTACAATAATTTCTACTAGAATTATTTTTACTTTTAATTTATATAGTTTGTTATGTAGACAGAACTCTCTTTTGTGGAGGTTGTATAGGAGAGGATAATGTAATATTCTTAGTGTCATTGCTGATTCACAAGTCATTGTTCTTGCATAGAAGGGGAAAAATAAATAAAAGAAACTCTAAAATTCTTTCCTTCTCTTCCCCTTAACGGGTATATTTATTTAGGCCACTAGGCTTCAAAGCACACTGTGAGGCCTCATAAGCTGAACCTTTTGTTGGTTATCACATCTCCTGAAGCAAATTGCCCTCTTTGCTGCTATACACAAACGCTCCAAATCCATTGCTTTGATCCACCTAGTTTCGCTTCGGTATGAAATTGTGGAAATTCTGCTATTTTAGTAATTATATTATCAGTGAGCTGCTGGTGATTTTGGTGAGCAATTACTGGCAAATCTATTGCGAACGATAGATCAACAGAAAATGGCAGCAAGTTTTCCAAGTGAAGAATAACACCAGATTGGTGAAGTTTATTGCCATCTACAACCATAAGAAAGGGAAAAAAAAGATGTGGCTTGCTGCCAGTGCAAAACATTAAAAGGAAGGATTATTTGCTATCTATAACAAGTAGGAGAAAATTTTGAATGGGAAATCATTTACATTAACAGTGTTTGAGTTTAACTTTAATTGATCGATAAATCAGCAGGAAACCTTTAAAAAAAATTCCTAAAACCCTTCCATATTTGTTCTAGCCTATATATAGGCATGTGCACTATTGTTAAGAGGTCAGCATCTTTTCTTAGTATATGGCACAAATGAAGAAGGATACACAACAAAGGAGAGCCTCTTCTGTCTTACAGTAGCATTCAAAGCCAAGAAAAAGATGAGGAATAAGAACAAAACCAGTCTATAGCTCTCAATAATTCTACAATAAATATGGCTAAGTGATCAGACTGATAGAGCAAGTGGCCATTACGACAGAGTGGATGAGGATGCAATAATTGCTTTTGCAAGTAGTGGGCCGAGTTGTTTTCCTGTCTTCATTTTATATTCACACAAGAATGAGGAGGATGAAAAGGAGAATATGACTACCATTTTTAAAGGAAATATGCAATCATTCATGGTAGAAGCCTGAGTGGAGATTCTTACATATGATGGTAGGTTGATTTCGAGAAGTTGGATGCATGAATCAACCAGTTGGAGAATTTACCTTATTTGAATAGTAAACTTTTGGAAAGGTTGTTTTTGCCTAATTAAACTGTTATCCTGCCTTGTGGTAGAACATTGATTTGAATATGAATGCCCATCAAGTGGTTACCTGGGATGTTCAAGTAGTTTATATGCCAAGAGTTCAACCCTATTAAGCGTAGAAGAATTGTGGAATGAGTGGTATAAATTGAGTCTACTTCAACGATAATATTTGCAAGGATACACCTCAAAGTTTCTGTCCTTAGGTAAATATATTGAGAAATTGGAGATGTATAAACATGATGAAGTAATCTCAAGAATTTATTTTTTATTTGAAATTAAATTTATCCTATTCTCAATCGCTAATCTTAGCTCGTTTCAATTAGGTTTGTATGACGATGACTGTCATAGAGTGTAAGAACCTAACAGAAGAGGGGAAGACTTTATAACCATTTGAAGAAGAAATTTTTTTTCTCTAAAAGAAAGAAAAAAATACCAACATGTCTAAAGTTTCATTTGCAGCTATCAAATTTCTATTCGTTGGAAATTGATGGAAAGGATAAAGTAGGAGAGAAGGGGAGAAAGATTGGTAAAATACTACATTGTATTTATCAAAATTGAACCTTATAAATGGAGATTTTGAAGGGTAACAACAGTTAAGTAATTAAAAAATTTAATTAGTATAATAGAATTTTGACTTGCAAGCCGCTAAAAATAATAGATAGAATTTTTAAAAATCAACCACTAATTCGAGCCAATCACCACCTACCTTGCAAGTCCACTTTGCAAGATGATAAGGGGTGAAGCACCACAAGAATTACTATCGAGTGATGCATGTCTAGTGTCCAGTGCTTATGCAAGTAGAAATTCTACCTTGGGAGAAAATCACCAGCTTCATCATGACAAAATTTCCATACAAGGAGGTAGGCCTATTTTCTGAGCACATATTAGCAATAATATCTTGTTTGAGGCTATTCTAAGTATGATGGATGTCAAAAATTTTTTTTACTCTTTTTCATATTTCAATAGGAATTGCACCTTGAACTTTGAAGATGTGAAAAAGAAAGAAAAATTTTTTTTTGCTGTGGTGGACAACATTGTGCCATGTTCAACTTTTCTTACTCGCAAGTGACACTAGTGAAAAAGACAATAAAGACTTAAGAATAAGATAGTTGTCATGTCCTAATATTTGTAAACCAAGAATCAAAAAAGAATTACAGATGGATGTACAAAAAGAATAGATTTGATTCAGGCCATAATCTTTATTAGATTTACCAATTTCTTAATTGAAGGATGAACTCGAGGAGTCGAAGGATTACAAATGAATGTACAAAAAGAGTTTCATTCTGTGAACCAGAGACTCAACAATGCTATCACAAGAATTGAAAAGCCTTATGAACAACCAAATATTCTTGTAGAATATATAGCTTTACAATAAAAAAAGAGAGTCTCATTTCAAAAGGCAATGAAAAAAGCTATTGAATTAACTGAACAAACAAGTACAAAAGGAATTCAAGTGCAAATTGCAGGGCGTGTTGACGTAAAAGAGATTGCATGTGTCGAATGGATCAGAGAAGGCAGGGTTCCCTTACAAATAATTCGCGCTAAAATTGATCACTATTCCCATACAAGTAGAAATTTCATCTATGGAGCATTAAAATTTGGATATGTGTAGACCAAGAATCAAAAAAGGAAGAATAATGGACCTTTTTTTATCTCGCTATTCTACTCATCGATCTAAAAAATTGAGAAACTTTTTCTTTCTTTTTTTTCNAGAGAAGGCAGGGTTCCCTTACAAACAATTCGCGCTAAAATTGATCACTATTCCCATACAATTAGAACTTTCATCTATGGAGCATTAAAATTTGGATATGTGTAAACCAAGAATCAAAAAAGGAAGAATAATGGACCTTTTTTTATCTCGCTATTCTGCTCATCGATCTAAAAAATTGAGAAACTTTTTCTTTTTTTTTTCTTAATCAATGAAAAACGAGCATTTAGAATTCTATAAGGTTGAAGAAAAATTTGATTTCACCTTTCTTTCATTTAGATTTTAGTCTAGTTGCTAGGCTGAGTGTGTGACTCTTTAGTTTTTTTTTAGAGTTGAGAATTGAGATTGAAAAAAAAAGGGATGTGGAAAAATGGAAGGATGATATAAAGAGAGAATAAAGATCTCAATGATATATGTTCCCATATGTATGGTTTCTGAAGAATTACACCATTAAAAAAAGGCAGTGTTCTAAAAGTTTCATTATTGGCTGCCAAATTTCTAGTCTCATCAGAGAAGAATGTTTGAAATTGATAGAAAGAATAAAGTAGGAGAGAAGGGGGGAAAGAGTGGGAAAATACTACATTGTATTCACTGAAATTGGGTCTTATAAATGGAGATTTTGAATGGTAAAAACAGTTAAGTAATTAAAAAATCTAATTAGTGTAATAGAATTTTGACTTGCAACCCGCTAAAGATAATAGATAGATTTTTTATAAATCAACCACTAATTCAAGTCAATCAACCACTTTTCTTGCAAGTCCACACCGCAAGGTGATAAGGGGGTGAAGCACCACAAGAATTATTGTCAAGTGATACATGTCTAGTGTCCAATGTTTATGCCAGTTGAAATTCTACCTTGGGTGAAAAATCACCAACTTCATTAAGACAGAATTACCATACAAGGAGGTAGGCCTATTTTCTAAGCACATACTAGCAATAATATCTTGTTTGGGGCTATTCTAAATATAATGGATGATAATTTTTTTTGTCTTTTTCATATTTCAATAGGAATCGCACCATGAACTTTGAAGATGGAAGGAAGAGAAAAAATAATTTTTTACTATAGTGGACAACATTGTGCCATGTTCAACTTTTATTACCTGCAAGCAGCACTAGTGGAAAAGGCAATAAAGACGTAAGAATAAAATTGCTGTCACACCCTCTTCTCATATGAACATCAAACAAAATAGGGCAGTTGATTCAGTTAGACATATTCTCCATCAACACTCATCTTGAATTTCTTTAGCAGGATTGATCCAGTAAATCCTGACTAGAAAAATTTTCTTTCTAGATTATGACAAAATATAATTATATTTTCATAATCATTCAAATAGATTCATTACAGTCATTAATGGCAAGTTGATTGTGAGGATAGCTTATAGGATGTTTCCTAAAATTATAAGAGAGCCTCATTAGCATGTGCGTATGAATATTATAAGATTCTTTTGTGAAGTGCTATTTCATTTAATGTGGCAACCTCACCATCTTATGTTAACATGGTTTATTCTTTGATTTTTATGTTTGGCGCATTAAACCACTCTCTATATTTGAGTTGAGAACTAAAATGTTAAAGGAGAAAGTGAATAGCACAGAGAAGTCATCAAAGAGATTGTGAAAATTTAGAAACAAATTAGAGTGGCTATTATGTGTGATGGTTCGTATCAGATTAAGAATAGAAGCTTGTTAAACGTTTAATTAACAATTTCTATGACATTATTTTCTTGAAGTCTATTAGATATCATATTAAGAATTGAATCTTGTTCAACGTTTAATTAACAATTTCTATGACATTATTTTCTTGAAGTATATTGGAGCATCAGATTAGCTAAAGGATTAAGGGTGTATTTGTGGACTACCTGATGAAGTTAGAAAATTGGCGGGTATTTAATTTTATAAGCCATTTCTGACAATGCTAAGATTTATATAACTAGAACAACAACAATCCTTTATCTCACTATGTGGGGTATTGAAGAGAGCACATATGTATTAGATACCATTCGTGACATCTCACATAAATTTGATTCTTTAAAAACTAGAAGAATTGTCTCAATATATTAATTCTGTAAGCAAAGATTGGTTATTTTATATACAATCATTTGTAGGTTTTGGCTTTGATGCGAAAATTTTGTGATTAAGAACTCCATTGACATTCTACAATCATATCTTCTATAGTTTACTTGACTACATGAAGCACCTTGGTAGCGAGGCAACTTTTAGAGGCTATGTTCACCACCACACAATGGCTAAACTGTGCTTTCATAAAAGCCCAACGGGGAAACTGTTAGAAAATTTTCTTGAATGATAGATTATGATTAATTGTGATTTATAAAATAATAAAAGTCAAGCCATTGGTTCAAGTTTTAAGTATGGTTGATGTGGATAGAAAATCAGCTATAGGTTTCAATTATAATGTGAGGTATGGAATTTAAGGAGTTGATTGCACAAATGTTTAAAATTGCTCAATTGGGTATTGAGACGAGGCATAAGCCTCGAGGCGGTTTGAGGCGTAAGCTTCACAATTTTAAAATTGCGTTAATCAAAATAAAGTGGTAAAAAATAATATATTAGCATCATAACTTATAGATATATTAAAGAAAGTCATATTAACATCCTAGCATAACAAAAAAAGATAAATTGTGTTTATATGATATGACAAATTTTGCAAGCCTTAAAATATCATGTAACAACTGCACAAAACAAAAATATAATATAAACATCAACTGATTAAGTTATCAAACTAGCATACAATATAAAATGAAAGTAACATTAAATATCGATTAGGGAAGGGGGAGTTCTTGCTCGCAATTGTGTTGTTTCATTTCATATTTGAACCATCTAATATAGGGGAAAAAATAGTGCAAGAGGTTGCCTCAACCAATGTGAGGTGTGCACCTCGTTTGAGTTGCTTGAGGCTTATGCCTCAAAAGGCCTCTTTTGGAATTGCATTGAGGCGGGTCTCAAGGCGCGCCTCAGTTTGCACAATTTTAAACAGTAAATTGCACATAATTTTGATGAGCGCTCTAGCTATAAAGAAAATTTGGAAAGTACACGATTAGAAGTGGGAACTGAGGTTTATCATCATTTATGTGACACTAGATATTATTTTAATTTTCAATTTCATTATCTGGAGAACAAATCAACCAATCCCATGATCAAATTTAGGTTTATCATCATTTATGTGACACTAGATATTATTTTAATTTTCAATTTCAATATCTGGAGAACAAATCAACCAATCCCATGATCAAATTTAATTTATAATACTGCATAAATATGTTGTATGTTGACTCTATTGAAAGGGTGAAGGACTATTTGTAACTTTTAAAATTTAAAATTAAGGTGAGCTTCTTTGGGTTATAAGAAGCTAAAGTCAATTACAAAAATATTTCATCTGTAATTTTTAACATTTTTTTTATGTTAGGTTTGAGAATATATCAGGATAATTTTATTGATAGAAAGGAGAATATAAATATGAATTACAAGTCCCAAATAAAAGAAAACACATAAATTCAAAAATAGATTAACATGGAAATACAAGAAAATGAAAACGGTGAAAAAGGAAGCAAATAAAGGCTAATAATAACAACTATATTAATTAGCCTAATAATTAGGCTAATAAATCTGATAATCCCCCTCAAGTTGAAGCATAGATATCCATTATGTTCAACTTGTATTTAAAGTCATGAAACAATGGCCGATGAAGATTTTTGGTAAGGATATCTGCTAATAGATCATTCGATGAGAAAAATGGAATACAAATCTCCCATAAATTGAGCTTTTCCTTAATGAAGTGTCTGTCGATCACCACATGCTTGGTCTGATAATGCTGAACCAGATTATGGGCAATACTAATGACAACTTTATTATCACAGAACAACTGGAGGGGAGCAGAGACTGTCATATGCAATTCACGGAGCATGGTGCATAACCAAAGAGCTTCACAGATACCCAGGCACATGGAGCGAAACTCAGATTCATCATTGCTCCAGGCCACTACTGACTGTTTTTTGCTTTTCCACGTGACAAAATTTTCCCACATGAATGAGTAATATCGTAAGGTGGGTCATCGATCATGAACAGACCTGACCCAATCCACATTTGTATAAAAGACAATATAAACGAGGGTTAGGACTCGAGAAAAAAAAACCTGAGCTCGGTGTGCCTTTTAAGTAGTGAAGGTTCCCGTGGATAGCTCGGAGATGATGCTTATAGGGATCATGTATGAATTGACTCAAAATACCTACAACATGACAAATGTTAGGATGAGTGTGAGCGAGGTAAATGAGTTTCCCCACAAACTGTTGGTAGTGTGTCTTGTTCACCGGAACTGCATTGCAAACATCAACTAATTTCTCTTTGAGATTCATTGGGACTGCCACTGGCTTGCAAGGAGAAGGCTATTTTCTATCAATAGATTCAATATATATTTGCGCTACGATAGACAAATGCTCTGAGATAATCGAACAACTTCCATGGCTAAGAAGTACTGGAGTGACCACAAGTCCTTCATTTCAGTTGAAGTAGCAAAAATACCTTTTAGAGATCCAATGTTGGTGGATCATCACTTGTGAGTGCAATATCGTTGACGTAGACGATAAGGATAGCAATTTTTCTATTGGACGTATGTTAAAGGAAGAGAGTATGATTTGATTGGGCCTGAGAAAAACCATGATCCAGTACAACCTTTGTGAACTTGTCGTACCAGGCCCTTGGGGATTGCTTCAGTCCGTAGAGGGACTTCCGCAGTCGGTACACTTTTCCCCTTCGAATAGTAGAGTCAAAGCCTAGAGGGAGGCACATGTACGCCTCCTCTATAAGATCCCCATTTAAGAAAACATTTTTGACATCTAGTTGTAGCAAGGGCCTATCCAAATTCACAGCAAGGAAGGTAAAACCTGAATCGTGTTTAATTTAGCAACTGGAGCAAATTTCTCCTCATAATCAACTCCATATCTTTGTGAGTAACCTTTGGAGACTAATCGTGCTTTGTTACGTTCAAAGGTCCATTGTAGTTAAACTTGGTGTTAAAAATCCAATGGCACTCTACTGCTTTCTTACTTGGAGGAAGTTTCACAATATTTCATGTATGATTCTGCTGAAGGGCATTCATTTCATTAATAATGTAGCTTTCCTGGAAGGTCAACTAATGCTGCTTCAATAGTAGATGGAAGGTGATGCTCTGTCAGAGCAACATCAAAAGCTATATGGGTTGGCGATACATTGTGGAAAGAGATATATTCTTGCATGGAATAAAGATGGCTTGTCTTATTGCCAAGAGAACACATCTCATTTCGAGTGGTTTCAATTATGAGGATGTCACTTGGAGTGGATTTCATGTCCTGTAAAGGAGTAGCGGGCTCCAATGTGGGAACATTAGTGCGTTGAGTATAAACACGGAGAGTGGGAGGAGGTTCTGGTTGTTTGGTCGGTGGTGGTTCCAGAGGGACTGAGGAATCCTCGGATAAAGTGGTTGGAGAAATATCCATAGGAGTCAGATAAGAATCGGTGTCCAAGAAATCAAGCTCTCCCTCACCTGAGGCTGTGACAGGGAAGTTGGGAACAATTTTAAAGAAGAAATATCGACATTTACATGGAGTTTATTTGTGGTAAGATCAAAACACCGATAACCTTTTTGAGTGACAAAATATCCGATGAAGACACTGTTTATAGACGGGGGATCAAATTTGCTACGATTATGGGTAGTGTTCCAAAAAAAGGCCTTGCACAAAAAAATTTTAGGTTCAAGTGTCATGAAGAAACGATTTGTAGGAAAATATGACATTAAGATGGCTAGTGGAGTTCTAAATTTATGATTTTTTCTGGGAAATTTATTGATGAGATGGGTGACAGTAAACACGATATCATTCTAAAACTTTTTCGGGACATTAGATTGAAACATAGTGAAGCGAGCTACTTTAAGAAGATCGTTTTTTTCTCTTGGCTACTCCATTTTGTTGAGGCGTGTCTTTACATGAGCTATGATGGAGGATGCTCTTACTTACCATGAACTCACCTAAAATTAAATTAAAGAATTCATGGCTATTGTCAATTCGAAGAACTTGAATTGAAATTTTGGGTTAAAATGAATGTGTGAAAGTTTTTGAAGGTGACAACTTCAGATTCATTCTTTAAGATATAGACCCATGTCATTGGAGTGTGGTCATTAATTAAAGTAAAAAACCACCGTTTACTAATGTAGTTGGGAGTGTGAGAGGGTTTCCACAGATCACTGTAAATAAGAGAAAAGGGAGTGGAAGGCGTGTAAGGATGAGATGGATACGAAAACAATGATTTTTTGCTAATTGCTAATTCTCACATTTGAAGCCGAATGATACAATTGTTTTAAATATTGAAAATTGGGATGACCCAAACGATAGTACAACAACATAATATGATATTCAGTGAATCGAGAAAAAAATACAATTACTGGGAGGTGTCCTCATTCTTCGTGCCTTCCTCTTGGAGGAAGTAGAACCTAACTACTTTTTTAGCAGTTACAATCATCCTCTCCGAACGACAATCTTGAAAGGTACATACATCAGGAGAAAAATTAGTAATGCAATCTATAGGTCATGTGTCGGCTTACTAATAGATAAAATATTACACTTCAACAGAGGAACACATAACACAGATTTCAGCCGATCTTTTACGAGCAATAGAGTTACAGGAGCCATCAACAATTCTAACTGCATCTTTTCCAGAGCATGAATAATATGCTAAGACAATTTGAGAGTATATAGTCATGTGGTTCGTGACACTTGAATCAATGATCCATCGACTAGAAAAAGAGTGCGTACAATAGAAGTGAGAGCTTGATGGACGTGGGAGGTTGATGGGCTGAAATTGAACTGATTAGATCCGAGGAGTTTGATCAAATGCTCCATCGGACTCTTAAGAGATTCGAGTGATTCTGGGGTGTTCTGAGTAGGAACTGATTGTAACATAGTAGATCCAGATGTTGTAGTGAGACCTTAGGAGAGGAGCATTTGGATGAAGATTTGTATGTCATTTTATCATCAAGTTTCCATCACTTTTCTCTAGTATGGTTGGGTTTGAGATACTAATCACTAGTGAACCCAGTGGATCGAGGAGCGTTTGAATAGAGTTGCATACTATTAGTGGCTAAGGCAAATGATTCGACTGAAGTGGAAGTGTCGAGCATGAAAATTCTCCTGCTCTCTTCACGTCGCATTTCTGTTAAAGCAGCACGAGTGGAAGGAAGGGGATCCCGACCAAGGATATGGTCTCAGACTTCATTAAGGTCTTTGTTAAGGACTATCAGACATTGACACATGTAATCTTTTTCTACAACTTTTTGAAAAAGAGAAAGATCTGCCGGTGATTCACACGTGTAGTCATAGAGATCACATTCCATCCATAAAACCACTAAATCATTGTAGTATTGGGTCACTGTTCTCGATCCCTATTTCGCCTTGTGGGTCTTCTTGGAGGCCTCATAAGGTTGGTTGGAGTTCCCTATATCTGAGCAAGGTGTCTCGAACTGTAGTCCATATGACACTTGCAGAAGGAAGAAACATATTCAAATGACCAATCATAGTCTCTATGGAGTTAATTAGCCACGATATGATCATGAAATTCTCCACTTTCCACGTTTCATATGTCAAGTCAGTTTTAAGAGATTAACGAATCATTCCCGTGAGATAGCCGAATTTTCTATGTCCCTTGATTGACAAAGACAGAGCTTGGGATCATTGGAGGAAAGTAGATCCGTTCAGTTTATGGGTGGTGATCAGGAAATTCACGTGATTTTTCGATCCCTCAGACTGCGGAGGAATTGCGATCATTGTTGACCCTCTGGTGAACTCAAGTACACTATCATGGGAAGGCTCAGTGGTGGAAGAATCCGCCATAATTCTAACTGAGGCAAGTGTGATGTTGGGTTGCCATGACAGAGAAAAATCTTGAAGACTGTACAGGAGAATAACCAGCGGCAAAAATGAAATTGGAAAAGACCAGTCGGAGAGAGCATGTAACTTTCTGGCTAGGAGACAAATTTGTTGAAGATCTTACGGAAGACATATTCCACGGGAGATGGATTCACGACAGACAGATTCACGGAAGCAGAATTGCTGGAGATCTCATGGGAGACAGGATTCCACGGGAGATATATTTATGACAGATATCTTGCTAGACGAGAATCGCTCGAGAAAATGGAACGCAGGAAAGAGATTGCTCGAGAAAAGGATTATTGTTGGAGGTTTCTTACGGAAGGTAGAAATCTCACGGAGAAGTGGTGGAGGTAGATCGACAACAGGAATAAACTATTGGAAGAGTCGGTGGCTTGGGTTAGATCCTTTGCTCTAATGCCATGTCAGGTTTGAGAATAGAGTAAGATAATTTATTGATATAAAGGAGGTTATAAATACAAATTACAAGTCCCAATTAAAAGGAAAGACAAATTCAGAAATAGGCAAATACATAAATACATGATTATGAAAACGGGAAAAAAGGAAGCAAATAATGGCTAATACTAGCAGTGGTAGTAATTAGCCTAATAATCAGACTAATAACTCTAGTAACTTAATATTCTAATAATTTTATATGCTATTTTAATTGTGTTTTTTTTCCAAATTTAGTTGAATTGAGTTATAGTAGCTTGTTATTTAATTAGGATGTCGTACTTGCTTGTTATGTGAATATGATTAAAATTAGAGTACATATCATTGAGCTAATACCAAAAGAAGAAATTATTTAATCGTCTTGATGATGAACTTCTTGATTTACATCATATACAATCAGACATTAAATGCCCTTTAAAGAAAAATATTGTAGGGGATGCCAAAAATCCATTTATTTTTAATGTGCCATTAACTGATGAATGTTTTATTGAGATGATGACAATGAAGTTACTCGAGCAGATTTGCAAAATGATCTCGATAATGATTTTTTTTAGAGGACAAAAGTAATACTAAAAGTTTTAACAGAAGTTAAAAAGAAAGGAACGAAATTGGTAATCATAAAAATTTATGTAATTGAAGTTATAACAGTTAACATAATTATTTTTAAACTTCAATTAATATTCTTGTTGATTTTATTAAGGAAGTAGAAATTGATTGAGGTTGAAGATGGAGAAAAAGATTGAGAGAAAATTGATAGAGTTAAGGATGAGAAGATAAATCAATTTATTATGATGATGATTTCATTGAAGATGCACATAATGATGAGAGTGTTGGTGATTTTTAAGATTAAAAATTCTTATTTTTGTAATTTTTACATTTTCAATTTAATATAGAAGTGGGGGAGAGAAATTTATTGTAGTGAACTATTTTTAAATTGTTATGTTTTGACTTTGATGTTTGTATGATCTTTTTTTTGCTTTATGATTTGATATTAGGATATTAATATACTTTTTTCAGTTCATCCTTTGATGTTAGTATAATACTTCTTACTTGGTGCAATTAATTTATTTTGAAGTTTATACCTTAAAATCCATCAAAGCTTGGCCTTTACCTCATGGATGGAAAAAACTTCAATATCCAATTACGCAATTTTAGATCGTGCCTATTGCCAGACACGAAAACATCAGCTTCACTACAACAACCCTTCAAAATCTTTTACTGGAATCAAACTGTTTGAATTTGATTGTTTTAGTAATCAGAAATTCAGGGAATTGCTGGTGATTATGGTGGGAAATCAAAGGGTGTAACAATAGATAATGAAGAAAAAATACAATGGCATGTTGTTTGCCATCTAAGATGTTTGAGACATCTTTTTAAATTCTTTGGTGAGAAAAGCAACCGGTTAAAGTAGTACCGTTTAGATGACAAAATATTCAGAGTTTCCTATCTTTTTCATAGAAAAATTGATTTTTGAAAGCATATTTGAAAATTTGGTTGGGAAATTAGCTTTTCGCAACAAAAATAATAAGCATAAGCTCCCCTAAAGAAACCTAAGTGAAGAATAATACTAAATTAGTGAAGGTTATGACTGTTCAGTGGCGGAAGGAAAAGGAGCAATCTGCTTGCTGCTCAGTGGGGAAAGCCTAAACACAGAGGGAGAACTTTTCAACGGCAAGTAGGAGAAGAAAACAAGTTGTGGAAGTAGTCAACCACATGAAATAGTGCTCGAGATCCTATTAATTGATTGATAAGTAAATAGGAGTTCTCAAAAAAGTTCTAAAAACCTTTCCAATTACATTCTATCCTCTTAATGTGGGCTTATGTAACAACATTGAGAGGTTGACTATAGATCAATTTATGACATTCGTTTTGTTTAGTCTAATTCTTAAATCAGCTTTTAAATTGGGCTTATGCCTTAAACTTAAATCTACAACGCAGAGGCTTGGCCCATGGATCTTTAGCTTCCTGCTCGAGATTATAGTTTCAAATACTCGAGTACAAACTTCGCGGCACCGTTTTTAGACATAAAAATAACTAATAGTTGATTGCACATATAAGAATTAAATTTGTAAGCAAGCTTTATCAAAAGGCATAAATTTTGACATGTAAGAAGGAAAGGCGAGATGTGGGCAATTAGTGTGGCAGAGGCCAATTAGTGTGGCAGAGAACTCGAAAGTATAAAGTGGACTTCTTATCTTTGTGAAACGGTAAGGACTATTTTTTTGAGGAACAGATCAGATGTGGGCATTGGACAGCTCACCTGGACAGTCCATTGAAGATCATTGGGAAGATTCTTTTTATTGCTGTTGATGCTCTTCAGCCACCAAGGATGATCATATAGGGAGTTGGCGGTCAGATTAGGTGTGGAGGATGCTGGGTAGATCTGTCATAGAGGTGAGCAGTTTAAATTGATTTTGCCATATTATGATTTGATAATGTGACAGTCTCAAACACCCAGACAAAACCGATGGACTAAGGCGAATAAACAAATACCAGCTAAACGTGAGAATTTGCAGGACTTGTTGGTTGTCTAGAAAAGTGTAGGAGATTGTTGGCGTGCAAGAAAATGATTGGGAGTTTAGAATACTGAAGTTGGTGAGGGGTTGTTTAAAAAAAATTGTTATCTGCCGCTGTAGACTCAGACAGGAAGGGGGTATTTGGTTAGGGGTTTTAGATACATGGTACAACTTAGATACTTATTTTGTATATTAAGTGGTCTGTGCCAGTATGTACCTCAAATGCAATGTTCATATTGATTTTACTCTTGATTCGATTGGATGAAAACAAATAGTCGCTGATGTTCTTCCTGTAAGAATGGAAGTAAGTTTGGATACTTCTCTTTTTTCTTTCTATTGATAGTTCTGATGTTTTAATTCTTTTCCGAACTCAAACATGAATGCAACTGATAATTGTCTTTGCACTAAGATGACTTGCATTTTTTCCACAGGCAAAACTTAGCCTTTTTTATTGTTTTTTTTCCGAGATAAATGATGATTGTAATTCTGCTATGGCACTATGAAGCATAGATACTGACATGGAGACAACATAATTTTAAGAAATAGGAGATCATTTAACTTGGATATAGGATTATATTTAACTAATTATTAATATAAAAATATTTTTGACCTTTATCTTGGAAGACATCAGATAATTAAGTATAATGTCATGAGAGAAAATTTTTAAAGATAAATGAATTAAGCTTGATTAATAATAAGAAATGTTTCTGAAAATGCGACATAAACGTTTTTCTTAGAATAAGATATTCAACATTGGTGGGTGAGTTATTTTGCTGAAGTTTTTGAAAATACGATCGACCTTAGTGATCTTATTATCGTTAATAATAATAAAACGTTTCATTTTTACTGTCACATTTGTAAAATTAAAGTTGAGGTGACTTTAAAGAAAATCAATGGTGGAAAATTTGTAGGACCCGATGATATCTCAATTGAAGTTTGGAAATTTTTAGGAGATTTGGGAGTTTCTTAGCTTACTAAATTCTTTAATATTATTTTAAAAACTAAAAAGGCGCCTGAGGAGTGGAGGAAGAGTATTTTGGTCTCATTTTTAAGAATAAAGGGGATGCACAAGAGTGTGCAAATTATTAGAGGAATAAAGTTGATGTGTCATATTTTAAAATTATGGGAGAGGGTAATTGAACATATGTTAAGATGTATTACAAAGATTTCTCATAATCAATTTGGATATATGCTGGGCAGGTCTACTATGGAGTCTATACATTTATTGAGAGGTTTGATTGAGAAGTTCAGAGATAATAAAGAGGATCTATATTTAATTTTTATTGATTTAGAAAAAGCTTACGATAAGGTTTCAAGAGATATCCTTTGGCGAGTTCTTGAGAATAAATATGTTGATATGACTAATATTCAAGTCATTATAGATATGTATACTAGAGCTGTTACTTGTGTTCGAATTAAAGGAGGATTGACCAATTATTTTCCTATTTCTATTGGATTACATCAGGGATGGCTTCAAGCACATTTTTTTGCTTTAATTATGGATGGTCTTACTGGACATTTACAAGAGGATATACCTTGGTGTATGTTTTTTGCTGATGATATCCTGCTCGTGGATAAGACGTGAGAAAAAGCCCAGGAAAAACGTGAATTATGGAGGTCTACATTGGAGTCTAAAAACCTTCATTTGAGCAGAACTAAAACTGAATACATGAAATGTAATTTTAGTAGTAGTAGTTCTAGTGACAGAAATGTAACTTTAGGTGATCAAATTATTAAACGTGTTGAAGGATATTTTGGGTCCGTTGTCCAAAGCGATGGTGATATAGATGGGGATGTTAATAGTAGAATTTTAGCTCTAGAGAAGTGTGACTTTGGGTGATCAAATTATTAAAAGGTGTGAATGTGGGTCTGTTGTTCAAAGCGATGGTGATATAGATGGGGATGTTAATAGTAGAATTCAAGTTGATTGGTTGAAGTAGAGGAATGCCTTGGGCCTTTTGTGTGATAGAAAAGTTCCGCTTAGACTGAAAGAAAAATTTTATAAGAGGGTTGTGAGACCTGAAATTCTCTATGCCGCTGAATGTTGGCCTTTAAAAGAGAAGCATAATGCTAAGTGAAGTGTTGTCGAGATGAGAATGATTAGGTGGATGGGTGGCTTTACACTTGGAGACAATGCGAAATGAATATCTTCGTGATAGGGTTGGTGCAGCTCCAATGACGGACAAAATTAGAGAGAGTCGTCTTAGATGGTTTAGTCACATTAAACGTAGACCATCAGATGATCCGATTAGGAGAGTAGATATTTTAGATTCGACTTATGTTAAGAAGGACAAAGGTAAACCTGGGAAGCCTTGGGCTTATTGTATAGAAAATGATCTTAATTTATTAGAATTAAATGAAAATATGACACTAAATAGGACGCAATAGAGAAAATGTATTCATGTAGCCGATCCCACATAGTGGGATTAAGGCTTTGTTGTTCTTGTTGTTGTTGTAATGATAAGAAATGTTTTATCCATCAAGCATTCATTGATTGTTTTATGTTGTCATATATTTTGCCAATAGTGGTATTGCTTTTAAAATATACAAAATGTTCTAAAAAATTTCATTGTCATTCTCAAAATAATGAAACAAAACATGAATATATGAGCATTACTAATTAGAGCTAACAACTCAACGCTGGGGTCATCATTAGCACT
>JXCR01122472.1:77312-99336 GCA_002079205.1 Phalaenopsis hybrid cultivar | reverse complement strand
ATAATTAAAGCTTTTCTCATCTATTTGATTTTCACCCACTTTATTTTTGGGACATTTATATGAATACTACTAAACTAAATTCTATCTATTTAAATATTTAACATCAAAATTTTATTTTTAATATTTATCATCAAAATCTTCCATATCATATCAGATATATTAATATTAATATTTTTTTTTAGTAAAATATATATTTTCTTCAATAAATTACTAAATTCTGCTCGATTATCAAACATTGGTCAGAACAAGAGACAACGGCACCGGTCGACTTCGAGTCAACCGTATATCACTCAAAAGAACCTCAGGTTCCAAGAGTTAAAGCTTCGACGCTTATAAGGAATAAGTCAACCCAAGTCAGCTAAGTTAACCGATACAATTACATACCGATGAGAAGATTCAGAATTATGTATAGTTGTCAGCTGATGTTGACTAGGTTTTTAGATCAGTTATGAGTACTAAAGTGTGACGATCAGTTTTAGATCTAAAAATACGCTAGTATTAGTTATAATTATGAAACAACGTCTAAAGAAAAAAATTGAACTTTAATATTTCTAATTAAATAAGTGCAAATAATGACTTGTAACATCTCATTAAAGTATGAGGCAAAAACATAACTTTATCGAAGGTCTCCTATGATTATAAATAAGGACTATTTTATGAATGAGGGATCAATCTTTTTCTCCATAAATTGTTCATCTTGCCCTCTGATGTTCTCTCTCTCATTTCCTTCTTATTTACGCTTTGTCTCTCGAGGCATGTTCTAGAGGTTAAATTGGGATTTAATATCTTAAAATTCTAGAGGTTAAATTGGGATTTAATATCTTAAAAGGTGGTGCTTTGAGCTTGGATGTGACCTAAAATGAAAATTAAAACACACATTCAAGAAAAGAAACTGAACTCAGAGACACTGCAAACATGGAATGCCCATGAGAATTTATGCAACTGCAAATTCAGGAGCATAAAGAGCATATGATGATCCTCATATGAGAAGCTATTATCCAAAGGAGGAACAATAACTTTTAATACTAGGAGGAGAAACTTGCGAAAAACAACATCTCCTCGAGGAGCCTTCCCGAAGGCAACCCCCAGAGTCTGATAGCCTAAGAACAAACCAAAAACCCCCAGAGACAAGAACATCCCANAGATGAATTCAATGATATGATAGATTTAAAGAACTTGATAAGATGATCAGACTAAATTCTGCTCGATTATCAAACATTGGTCGGAATAAGAGACAAAAACACCGGTCGGCTTCGAGTCAACCGTATATCACTCAAAAGAACCTCAGGCTCCAAGAGTTAAAGCTTCGACGCTTATAAGGAATAAGTCAACCCAAGCCAGCTAAGTTAACCGATACAATTACATATCGATGAGAAGATTCAGACTTATGTATAGTTGTCAGCTGATCATGACTAGGTTTTTAGATCAGTTATGAGTACTAAAGTGTGACAATCAGTTATAGATCTAAAAATACACTAGTATTAGTTATAATTATGAAACAACGTCTAAAGAAAAAAATTGAACTTTAATATTTCTAATTAAATAAGTGCAAATAATGACTTGTAACATCTCATTAAAGTATGAGGCAAAAAACATAACTTTATCAAAGGTCTCCTATGATTATAAATAAGGACTATTTTATGAATAAGGGATCAATCTTTTTCTCCATAAATTGTTCATTTTGCCCTCTGATGTTCTCTCTCTCATTTCCTTCTTATAAAATCGGCAAAAGGGATCTTATTCATACGGGAAAGCTCAAGGAGTTTGTTGCTATTGGATCCAACACTTGGTGACAAGGAAAGGCTCCCACTAAGGTGTCTCCAGACGAATCTGTCTCACAAATGTCGTATGCATTGTCAGTATAATTTCGGCCATCTTTGGGGTAGGCGGAGAATCGCCATGATGGACCAGCCAAAAGAGGCTCCAATCTGTAGAAGTGAGTGATGTCGTTTCCATCCATAAGTACAACCATACCCTGGTTTTCTTTACCAATGCAAATTTTCCCAAAAAAATAAATTCATACAACGACACTATCGTCTTTACTACCCTGACAAACAACTACTAGGTGGGTAGTATCTTGGTCGATACCGAGAGTTCGATGAACCTTATGTTCAAAACGGTATTCGACAAGATAAGAATCAAAACTGAGTTGTTGTCCACACCGCCCAGATCACTCTTCGCCTTCTCTGGCAAAGAAAAGAAGCCATGGGTGTTATCACCCTAGGGGTTTCCTAGGGCAAAAAAGAAAAGCAATTTACTAAAATGAAGGATTTTTGGTTGCTAGAATCCTTAACCAAAATACAAGGCCATCTTTGGACACCCTTTGCTAAACAAATACCCGGTGGTCACTTCCACCTCTCACATGGCAGTTAATTTCCCGAGAGCTGGTAAGATCATCACAGTCTGCAATAACCTATAAAAATCTCAATGTTGTTACTTCTGGGTGGTAACTGGTGTGTAGTAGAAGCCACTTGACATCAACTTCAACGGGAAAGGGACCTTGAGACTCACAAGACTGCCCTCAAAATTCTGCCTCAACCAAAGAACCTGGTAAAGTTTTTCTGAAAATTGAAAAACTTTGATGCAGGTAATACAACTTGACGAGTCAAAACCTACACAAGCACCATGATGTTTTTTCCTCAACAACGAGGGAAATGCCAAGAATTTTGGTCGTCAACTGCCACCAGTTGAACATCAATTTTTTTTTTTNGTTCAAAACCCCCCACCTTGAATGTTATAAGGGTCATTCTGACCATGTCGATCATATTGATGTCATTGAAATGATAGTTATTATTCTGAAAATTATAGATACATTAAAGTGTTGGTTATTCTTTACTACATTGAAAGAGTTTGCCCTCAGGTGGTTTAATGGCTTGTTAGCGAGAGTTACTCCTTCGACAAATTCAAGAAGTTGTTCATGGCAGACTGTGTCAGTGCCAAAAAACCTCTAAAAAAATTGCAAACCCTTTTTCAGATCTAGCAAGGAGAGGACGAAAGCCTTTGTTCATATATCACTCATTTTATAAAGTAAATGTTGGAGGTGCAAAACCTGCAGCCTCATATAGCGCAAAATGCTTTAATGGAGGTTCAAGTATGACGTGCAAACCAAAGTCTTTAGCAGAGTTTTTGGAGATGGCTAATCACCACATCATCACTAAGGAAGGAGTTATTAGCTCTCGTCACCAAGCGGAATCTTTAGATCGTCGATCGAAGAAGAAGGATGCCTAGGACAAAAGGCAGAAATCGACGGATGGGCAACATCCTTCCATTTGTTCCCAATAAGAGAGCAACCGACATAATCAAAACTACAATGGAGGCAAGGGAACCAAGGCCAGACTTGAACTTACCAACGACCATCTTAGTCCAACGGGTGGTCGCACTATGAAGCCAAAAGACCCTCTTGAGGGTCTCAATGACTAGCTAGTCGAGGCCATTTAGAACAAGTAATACTTTATGAAGACTCCACAAATGAAGACTAGGGCTTCTCTTCGAAACCCCAACAAGTACTAAGATTACCACAGAGACCACAATCACAGTACGGATGAAAGTCGTCACTTCTAGAACATGGCCGAGGATCTTATTCATACGGGAAAGCTCAAGGAGTTTGTTGTTATTGGATCCAACACTTGGTGACAAGGAAAGGCTCCCACTAAGGTGTCTCCAGACGAATCTGTCTCACAAATGTCGTATGCATTGTCAGTATAATTTTGGCCATCTTTGGGGTAGGCGAAGAATCGCCATGACAGACCAGCCAAAAGAGGCTCCAATCTGTAGAAGTGAGTGATGTCGTTTCCATCCATAAGTGCAACCATACCCTGGTTTTCTTTACCAATGCAAATTTTCCCAAAAAAATAAATTCATACAACGACACTATCGTCTTTACTACCCTGACAAACAACTACTAGGTGGGTAGTATCTTGGTCGATACCGAGAGTTCGATGAACCTTATGTTCAAAACGGTATTCGACAAGATAAGGATCAAAACTGACTTGTTGTCCACACCGCCCAGATCACTCTTCGCCTTCTCTGGCAAAGAAAAGAAGCCCTGGGTGTTATCACCCTAGGGGTTTCCTAGGGCAAAAAAGAAAAGCAATTTACTAAAATGAACGACTTTTGGTTGCTAGAATCCCCAATCAACATACAATGCCATCTTTGGACACCCTTTGCTAAACAAATACCCGGTGGTCACTTCCACCTCTCACATGGCAGTTAATTTCCCGAGAGATGGTAAGATCATCACAGTCTGCAAGAACCTATAAAAATTTCAATGTTGTTGCTTTTGGGTGGTAACTAGTGTGGAGTAGAAGCCACTTGATATCAACTTCAACGGGAAAGGGACCTTGAGACTCACAAGACTGCCCTCAAAATTCTGCCTCAACCTAAGAACCTGGTAAAGTTTTTCTGAAAATTGAAAAACTTTGATGCAGGTAATACAACTTGATGAGTCAAAACCTTCACAAGCACCATGATGTTTTTTCCTCAACAATGGGGGAAATGCCAAGAATTTTGGTCGTCAACTGCCACCAGTTGAACATCAAATTTTTTTTGCTATATGATGGCATTTAACCACCATTTTTTTGTATTTATTTGATTTGGTTTACCTACTCTCTTGTATTTTTTGCATGTGTGTTAGAGATATTTACTTTTTCTTAAGTTTGTTCATGTGTTTGTGTGTCTGGCTAGGCTTAGATTGTGATAGGCTCTTAAGCTATAATATTTTCTACCTAATTACTATAAGAACTTCACTTCTTTAAAAATATAACTCATAACTAGAATTAACATAGCAAAACCCATAAACTAATAAAAATATTTGAATTTCACGCCTAGTAGTTATTGCATCAACATGCATTAATACTAATCAACTTAAATAAAATTAATTAGAAAATTTAACGATTAAGGTGAACCAACTACATATAAAAAGTAGCATGTTATACTTTTTCTTCATCTCTTTGGACCTAACCTATGAGGATCACCACTCTTAAGGAGTAAAATAGCCTTTCATATTGATTAGCCTTAACTATTTTTTTTTCTTGCATCATATAAGGACCTATATAACAATTTCATAATTTACACTTCACAATGAGGGTCACACTTGTAATAAGAAAATGTATTTAAATGAATATCTCCCAATCGATCCTGTCTCGATTGATCGAGTTATTATTTTTAGTTGGCTCTACCGAGCCATCATCATCTTTGCATAAAGAATAAAATTTAAAGTTTTAAAATGAAATAAATATTTGGGTCTCAATCTTAAAATTTGAGTCGTAAGTCCAAACACAACTTTTCTAATAACATTCTGCCACTCTTCACATACATATGATTGGACACGTTATTTTAAAGCATATGAGGTGTTAGCTAGCAATATAGTCCAGGAAGGTTATAAGTTTAGGAGAGTTAGATAGGTTTTATTCCTCAGTAAGAATATAGCCCATAAGTCTCACATTTTCTTAGTTAGGTTTGAGTCTCTACCATATTGGTGGACTCACCTTAATATAGGTTATGAAGTTATCTTATTGGCCTTGCCACATGACAAACTTCTCCGAGGCTTTTTGACAGCCTATTCTATCTAATATAAATAAGTCCTAATCTTCTTTAATTTACCCAACTCAAATAAAAAGCAATAACTTCAATTTCAAAATTGTAAAGCCCAATTATAGGATAGATGAAGTAACCACTGGGTCTTTCTGTATTCCGTGCTCCCTACTTCCTCTTTGTTGGCTTCCAATAATAAGTATTCTAAATTTGAGCCATCTCACTTGAAATTCCACATAATAGTCTTGATATCTACCATTATATTTTGCAAAAAATGAATAATCATTGTTTTAATCAAGAGTTGTCCTTCCCAAGGATGTAATTAACTTAAGAGGCTTGTTTCTTTAGAGATATCATACCCCATAATGAAAATAAATCCTATCATTTTAAGGCAGGGGAAAATTTTTAGTTTTTGCAGCTAACCAAAGTAGTGAAACAATCACTTCATGATCAGAATCATCATAGGGTAGTATTTTTGTCCCTTGGCGTAATATTCTATACCTTGAAGTTTTATTTTATCACAAGTGACAAATTTTAAAACTCTTGCGCATGGTCTCCACTTCAACATGTACAGTAAAAATCCAAACCACTACATCAGATAACCTAGAATGATTCCCTTGATTAGACAATATTTTATACAGATTTAAGTGCCTTGATGTTGTCAAAATTTAATGATTTAAGTCTCATTGGATTCGTCTGATCGATATGCTCAATTTGACTATAACTTTATTTTTATCTTAATTAACCCCAAAAACTTTTGAAATATGTTTAATAACTTAATTTAAGCTTGGTTAGACTCGAATTGGACCAATTTTAGTGTCATTAGGTGTCTCATTTAGTCATTCAGATTGTTTTAGAGGTACACCTTTTAAGGGGAAGTACAATTTGAAAAAAAATGTCATGCCAAATGGGTGGACTTCATTGAGACATTTTCATATGTGATCTGATATAAACAAGTTAAGGAAAATATAGTTGTTGATGCATTATCTTACATGTGTGTTTTGCTTTCCACCGTTGAAGCTAAATTGCTTGGATTAGAAAATATCAAGGAGTTGTCCGAATTGGATTCTAAATTTGGTCACGTGTTTAGAGATTGTGCTAAGGGGTCACGTGGTAAACTTTGCTTGCATGATGGATTCCTATTTAGAGAGAATATGTTGTGTGTTACACATTCATCCTTGTGTGAATTACTTATTTGGGAAGCACATCACGGTGGTTTGGTGGGACACTTTTGGGTAGCTAAGACATTAGGCATGTTACACGTGCTTTTCTTTTTGCCACATTTGAGGCTTGTTGTTGAGAAGGTTTGTGAGGGATGCATTACGACTAAAAATACCAAGTCTAGGCTACAACCGCATAAGTTGTATACTCCACTCCCTATTTCTAGTGAGCCTTGGGTTAATATTTCCATGTATTTTATTTTGGGATTGCCTAGGTCTAAGAGGGAGAAAGATATTGACTCCTTTGCTCACTTACTTATGAGCAAAGGTGTTAACTTAAATGACGAGAAAAAACTTGATCTTGTTAGGTAGATCCATAAAAATGCAAGACAAAATATTGAGTGAAGGACCAAACAATATGCAAAACAAGCTAATAAGGGTCACGAGAAAGTTGTGTTTAAACCAGAGTGAAGACATTCTAAACTCCTAAAATGCCTAAAAAACTTGATTAACTAAAAAATGCCTAAATAAACATCAATGAAAATGTTGTGGAACAGATCAATGAAAATGCGTAAAAAAACTTGATTAACTAGGTGAGTATGGTATTAATACTAGCTTTAATGTTTTCAACTTATCTCCTTTTGATGTCACTGATAATTTGAGGATAAATCCTTTTCAAGAGGGAGGAGAATGATACAAATTGATCTAAACACAAGCATGATTGACATTCACATGATTCTTTGTCTCTTCTAAGTGTACCAATCACAAGATTTAGAGCTAAAGATTTCAAAGAAACTTTAAATGGGCTAGCCCGACAAGTTGGCAAAGTGTCTTACACATGGAGCCTCAATAAGAGTCCAAGAGTGGCCTAAGAGTGTATGGCTAACATGATTAAAACTCTAGAATGGTTTCCTCAAGTAAAACACATTTCTTAGCCATTCTTCAGGGCCAACCTGTCAAATTAGCGTCTTAGGGAAACATGCCTATTTTGGAGCAACATGTGGGCCCAATATTATTAAAGTTTTGCCTTATGGATTCAGATTTGCTTAAGCAAGAGCCAAAATCCAAATATTTTCTTCTTTTTTTCTCTAGCTTTCTTTTTTTATTTGTTATTTCTGAATATTTTTAGATTTTGTGGTTAATTCAACATGAAATTAATGCCATGTAAGGGTTTCCAAGTTAGCATGCGCCATGACCTTTCTAGAGCTGAAATTCAACCCCTTTCTATTGCAAAACCTTTAATTTATTTTGCAGTTTATGAAGATTTAGAATATTCACGAATTTGTGAGGTTTTTTTTTTTTGTGTTCTTATGTTCTTCAGAAAACTTTTGAACTTATTAAGTTAATTATTGTGGTGTTCAAACAATTTATCATTTTGAATTCTAAGCATTCTTGAAATTCTAGGTATGGAGCCTTCCTATATAATAGGTAGCCAGTCAAGGCTCAACAAACTTATGTCGTGTAGATCCAAAGGTTCGATTCTGAATTTGGTTTTGGTATCTTATCTTGTCGATGGGTTTTATATCATATAATCCACAATACCAAATAGGACTAAAAAAATTTTAATAGCTGATAGGATAATTCTTCATAGAAAATTTTATATAAGCCTTAGAAGATATGATGATGAAGATTTTGATAAAATCACCAAGCTGGCTCTGTCTCGAGCATCTAAATGAACTATTTTTCATCACGATAAGTGAAGAATGTCAACCCAGATCCATGCTAGGAACAATCCTACAAGATCTGGTAATAATAATGTAACTCGCATTATTTGTTCGGACAAGCCAACGAGCAATGCTCTTTTTCCAATTACTACCACTGGTAATACTAAGGATTGTCTAAGTATTGCCACTGACATGCAAACTCATGAGAGTTAGACATATATAGTGCGCAACAAGAAAGTTATACTAAAAAAAGTAAGACCTCACATGCATAGACACAAACAAGCAATGAATAAAATATGTCAAAATGATATGCCTTAGAAACTAAACCTTGACGACACTGACATTAAGTCGAGATGCAAAATCAAAAGCTTTTTGGCAAAGGTGAAAACCCCTAAAAGCTTGAAGCTCAAAGTCTAGATGTTGTGTAAATGAAGAGAAAGAAAAGTCATGCAAATGAGGATCAACTTACAAAACATACACATGCAAATAACCATATGCTAGAAACTGTCAAAAACACAAGGATCCTCTCTCCTGTTGTAAACAGAGTGTTATAACGGCATGAAGATGACTTCATAGAATGATGTTTACGATCCGGGAAGAAAAAGAGTTTGCAATCATACAAAAGATACACGTGCACATGCTAACAAGTGTAGAAAACACAAGGATCCTGTGACTCCATTAAGATAACTTCATAGAACGATGTTACGATTCATGGACGAAATGAGTGTGTAGACATGCAATACATCCTAAACCTAGTCAGCGGTAGAACTCAAACATTTTCCAACACTCCGCACATAAGTAGTACGCAAAAAATGAAAAAGAAAAAAAAAAGAGCTTACGACAGATCATATCAGTAAACGATAAGAACAATATGTACTTGTCGATTAATTGGCAGAGCAGAATTGTCGCCGATACGAAAGGATGTACAACGATTATGGAGGGTAAGTCCAAGGATTGATTGTCTATAAAGACAGAAGGCCCACTTATTCGAAATAAACAAACTCGACTTAAAGACATGATCAAAAAGTTAAAGGAAGTCACCACCCAAACGGAAGGGTGTATCAACCACCAAAAGAAACTATCATATCCCTAGTCTTAAAAAGCCAAGATATGATGATTTCAACAGAGTAAAATTGGTCTCGACTGAACAACATGTATCCCACTGTATCTGCTTCACTACTCAAGGCAAGGCATTAACAGCACAACTTGCAAACCAAAACAAGTCAAATATCAAGATAGCTCCCAACACCGTAGTGCAAAAGACTAGCACAACAACTATGTGAAAAAGAGAGTCAAAGTAGAGTCTAACACGGGTCACCAAAATCGGTGTTGTGACTTTAGCACAAGTGAAAACGAAGTCCACATAGGATTGCGATGCTGAGACCAAACTGATCTTTCAAACATGACGCTATTATACTGAAGAGCAGCATCTGAATGCCGACCAAACTCAACCAGACGACCTCACGTCATTACAAAAGTAACACCCATTTACCAATAGAGTGAACCGATGATTGAACACCGAGGAATGCTACAAAAAATCTAATTTCATGCCCAAAAGGGTAAAATTACCATAATGCCCAAAGAAATTACCATTTAACAATAGAGTCAACCTAAGAAGACACCACGCTCAAAAGAGCATTCAAAAAAATTTCATAGTAGACTATTTTCATACTATAATTTATTTGCATGAAATTAATATAATTATTTTAATTCCACTATTTTTTAAAATCATATAATTTCATAGTAGACAAGTTTTCAATGCTTTTGATGTATATTTTTTAACCAAAGATGATTCATACAACCATTTCAAACCAAAATAAAAAATAAAAAATAAAATCAAAGAAAAGAGCAAATAGAACAGGAACAACACATTACATGGACCGTTCTTATTAGTAAACAAATGAAAATTTAAAAAAAAATGTTGGGATACAGAATCAGCTAAATAAATTCTCTTTCAACAAATGCCAGAAAGATCAGCATTTTGAACAATCCATGGATGCTCAAGCAGTTTGTTAAATGGCAGACGCTGTGACGATTCCTTAACGAGCATCTGACCAAAAATTTGACAACTTAAATGAAGCTAATAGTAGAGGGCCAGAGGACTTGGAGAAACTTTAAAAAAAACAATATAGTTGAAGACTGGTTATGTACCTGGCTTATCAGTTCCTTCGCTGCTGAAGAAACTATGGGTTTTGAGGGAAATTTGAGATCAACTTTGCTGATTCTGCATTCTCACATAGCAAATTTCGTTATCAGATAATATTATGCCAAATCATTTTTTTTTCTTGCTCATATTACCATTAATTTAATATCAATTACTCAAATCTTTTTAATTCAGACTTGGAACCAAACAAAATGTGGATTTTATTTCTTCATACTGGTTTCCACAAGTGTACTTAAGTTTTAGAAGAAAACAAATTGGGGTAATTACATATAAAGCATCCGAAAACCACGTGATTTTTTGAACTAACGAACCGATGCATTTAAGTGAGCCACAATCAAACCATTTAGAATTTGATAAAAATGAAAAATATGGGTGAGAATTTGAAAATTTGATGAAAAAGGATGCTTGATTTATAAAAAACACTGTTTCGGGTGCACTGTATGTGATGATTGTACCAAACAAGTTTAGAATGATAAATTTGATGAAGTAACTAAATTATGTTTATTTTTGTAAATTTGTTGGTTACTGAAACTGAAGTACATATCAATAGGTGAACTTTAATGAGTACAATAAGCCAACCTTCTATATGTTTCTGAGTGCTCCTTGGTAAAATTTGATAAAAATGAAAAATATGGGTGAGAATTTGAAAATTTGATGAAAAAGGATGCTTGATTTATAAATAACATTGTTTTGGGTGCACTGTATGTGATGATTGTACCAAACAAGTTTAGAATGATAGATTTGATGAAGTAACTAAATTATGTTTATTGTTGTAAATTTGTTGGTTACTGAAACTGAAGTACATATCAATAGGTGAACTTCAATGAGTATAATAAGCTAACCTTCTATATGTTTCTGAGTGCTCCTTGGCCTCAAATGGCGGTACACCATAGAGGAACTCATAGCATAGAACACCCAGACTCCAAATATCTACACTAGCATCATGATCTACACTTTCCACTGCAAATAACAAAATTTAGTTGGTTAATCCGGAAATCCGAATAATTTGTTTTCTCATTATAAATCTAAGCCAAAGTGAGATTGAATGCAAAAGAAATTGCTATTACCCATTTCAGGGGGGAGGTAATCTAAAGTGCCACACATTGTCTTCCTGCGGTCAAATGTGTGAACTGACCACCCAAAATCTGCAATTTTTATTTCACCCTATCCAGAAGTAATCCATTATTATAAACATGGTGCTTTTGCAATAAATCTGAACAAACAGCTTTAGGACAAACCAAACCACCTGTGCTCCAAGCAGCAGATTTTCGGGTTTGATATCTCTGTGAATGACATGCTTTCCATGCAAGTAGATAAGCGCTCTGGCTAATGATGACATATACTGGATAATCATTATTAGTATAAAACTTTAGCAAAAATTTCATCTCCAGAAATTATAATTTCAGTAGAGTACGACTTACTGTTGCTGCTCTCCTCTCACTGAAATATTTGCGCCGCTGCAATTCTTTGTAAAGTTCTCCCTTTGGTGCATGTTCAAGTATTAAATAAACTCTTGTCTGTAGTAAAATGGAATGATTGTGATGAACTCAAGTTAAAATTTCAAATTTTTTCAGAAGTTAAATAAAGTTAGAGATTAAACCTGATCATAAAAATAACCATATAACCGCAGTATATTTGGGTGTCTGAGGTGACTCTGAATTTCTACCTCCCTGCGAATCTGATGTTCAACCTGGGACTTCTTTAGCTGACTCTTGGATAGAACTTTCATTGCCACTATATGATTACTCTGTAATGAAGATCTGTAAGTTAGTAGTATTAAAATAATAGTTATCCAACAAAGAAAGGTATTATTTAGTGGTTTATTGTGGTCTCCATGCAATAAAAAAATCTAAGAACAGTAGATATTTCTCTACGTTTGCTTTAGTTAATAACAAATTTACCTTCTTTTCTCTGGCCAAATACACATGGCCAAACTTTCCTCTCCCTAATGGCCTCCCGATTTCAAAATCATTCAAAGTCCATCTTTTCTCCATGTCAAAGCTTTTGAAAGAGACTGCCAAAATATGTATAAAGAAAGCACGATCATATTGGACGTAAAAAAAAGGCGGGCTAAGAATGCCAGAAGTACCTTTCAAGAGATAATAACATTTTCTCCTCATTTTTTTCCTTTATTAATCTTTTCTTTTTGTTCAATAAATGATACGTAAAGCAAGAAAATATGAAAGAAATATGTTTATAAGAATTAACGGTATGCTGGTCATGTAAGTATCCAACAACTTTTTAAAGGGTATTGTTTTGCAAGTTTAACTTTTTTTTTGCGTTCATTGATATTGTAATTCACATGTGATATTAAATTTAGTTTACGAAAACCTTCATTTGCATTTCAAGTTTCAAGCAACCCTATTTGTTCCCATGCCTTTAACATGTATATTTTTTTTCACTATCATACTCGCAAAACCTATATAATACAATCTACAAATAACTTTTTGTTTGCATTCGTTGATATTGTAATTCATAAGATATTAAATTTAGTCTACGAAAAACATTATTTTCATCTCAAGCAACCTTTTTTGTTTCCATGCCTTCAAAATGTATATTTTTTTAACTATTATACCCACACAAAGCCTATACATTTGAAGATTTTAGTTTTGCCTGTGCGTGACCTAACTTCCCTCTCCATAATAGCTTCACATTATAAAAATAATTCAAAGTCAATTTCATCATGGAGGAAACAATTGAAGAAGTGTTAGATTCATAATTAATAACACATGATCATGCCTGAAATTGAGAAAAAAATAGAAAATCTAAGAATAAGAAAAGTCTCATTTAAGAGATACTATTATTCCTATCAAATGATTCAACTCTTAGAGGGTGTTTAGTAGCGTCTTTTAATATGATTTATCAATGAATTTACTAAATTTGGTCAAAATTTATAATGCAAGCCTATACATTTGAAGATTTTAGTTTTGCCTGCGCATGACCGAACTTCCCTCTCCATAATAGCTTCACATTATAAAAATAATTCAAAGTCCATTTCATCATGGAGGAAACATTTGAAGAAGTGTTAGATTCATAATTAATAACACATGATCATGCCTGAAATTGAGAAAAAAATAGAAAAATCTAAGAATAAGAAAAGTCTCATTTAAGAGATACTATTATTCCTATCAAATGATTCAACTCTTAGGGGGTGTTTAGTAGCGTCTTTTAATATGATTTATCAATGAATCTACTAAATTTGGTCAAAATTTATAATGCAAGAGTTCTGTGGATCTATGAATTTTCGGAATTAGGGCCTTAAATTTCGCCTTTGATTTGAGTTAAATCCGGTTTTAAAATAGGATGAATTTAAAAGATTTACAATTTATGGAGTTACTAAGTCCTATTAAAGGTAAACCCTACCTGCAGCAACCCTACTTGCAGCAAAACAACCCCTGAAGGATCCTAAAAATTATTAGGAGTAAAGCTTATAAGCAAGTTCTAAAATGAAGTGACTGATTTAACAATGGGTAAACTATGTTTTAATATCTAATTGATCTAAGCATTCAAAAAAAAAAAATTGAGGTCATGTAAAATTTGATTTGAATTATGAATTGCAAATTTATATTCCTCAAATAAGCAGGGAATTGCAAATACTAATTGTACGTTTTGCAATTCTAAAACAGTGTTAAATCTTGTTACAATAATTTTCGTTTTCCCATTATCTACTTTTTAGATTCTAGCTAGCATTCGAGTTATCTATATCATTTTAGATTTTAGCTATCATTAGAGCTACTATGGGTACCAAATCAATAAAAGATGATATTTTCAAATAAAGAAAGAAAAAAATCAATAAAATTTAGAGAGACAATATGTGTTGTTTGCAACTTTAGGTTAATAGCTTCTGTAAACTCATATCTTTTTTGTCAATGTGAATCATTTTTTTTTTATTTGCAAGGTGATATTTAGGATTATTTTCTACATAATGCATGAGACTAAAGCTTATGAAAGCTAATTAAGAGAGCACATAATTAAATAAATATATTAAAATTCTAAAATCATTAATTTATTTCAATGGTTTCAAACTGTGTATATGCTACTCTTAGCTAATAAAATGTTTGGATCATTTTGAAATTTGGTTGACAAATCATAAAAACAAAGAGTCTAGTTCATTCGATTAATATTACAAAAATATTTCAAATATATACCCTGGCTTCAATAGATTTTTTGTTTTGATGCAGCTTAGAATGATAGCTACCAACTTAGATTTGCAATAACAGTAGGTTAAATACAATAGCTTATGTTAAGGAAAGAGAATCCACACCCATCTTGAGCAAGTATGATCATAATAATAAAATAATTCAAAAGAGCTTGAAAGCAACCAAAAAAAACAAAATTTATATGGTTCAGCTTGAGAAAACTTATGTGCACTTCCACTCAAAGATCGAATAATCTATTAAGCTACAGTGAAGATTTTAATGTTACTCTAGTTACTATCGTTCCTCTCTACAAAGGAGTCCAATCGAAACTAAAAAAAAGAAGCAAATTGCAGAAAAACAAGAGTATCAGCACCAAATAAAACATCAGTGCATATCAACATAAGCTTTACAAGAGTACAGTAGCAAGACAGAAGCAGAGCATTTCCGAGGAACAGAACTAGCAGCCATCAGTTACCTCAATCCAATGTAACCGAGAAAATCATCGAATCCAAAGGAACAGAACAACAACATCAGAGAACCAAAATTGACAATCACAATTCACCACTTCCCATTTCTCGCAAATAATACTGTTCGAAATAGCTTGTAAGAAGCAAATCGGAGAAAGACTATATGTAAGATTGCTGCAAGCAGATCCAGCGCAAATCATAACGGAAAAAAGGAGCAATATAAAGAAATCATATCAATAACAACTTGAAGGAAAAGAGAATCCCCCGATTCTTAGAATCACCACAGTTATCTCATTTCCCAAAACAAGAAGTAATTCGAAGATAAAATATACCTCAAGTAATTGTCGGCCGGAGAGAAAGACGACGAGGGTATAGGAGAGGGCCGCCTAGAAGAACTAGGGCATCGAAAGGAATGAGCCGAAGAGGGCGAAACAGGGAATAGTGATCCGAGCTAGGATCGCCAAAATGCTTTTGCTCTCTGCACCCTAGCTCCCCGCAGGAGATGACGACTTATATACGGGCGACTCAGCTAGCGAAACACTGCCACTTGGTAAAAGATAAGTGGACTCTCTTGAATTTGGTGTTATAAGAAACGTAGGTGATGCGGAAAATTTGCAAATTTGCCCGTTAAATTCGAAATTGAAAGAGTCGCTATTCTAGGTCCATTTGATGNCACTGCCACTTGGTAAAAGATAAGTGGACTCTCTTGAATTTGGTGTTATAAGAAACGTAGGTGATGCGGAAATTTTGCAAATTTGCCCGTTAAATTCGAAATTGAAAGAGTCGCTATTCTTGGTCCATTTGATAGGCCCGTTAAATTCGACCGTTGGAGTAGCCATGGGCTGTGTGTTGGCGCTCAGGTTTGTATTTCGAAGGTTTAGNTCGACCGTTGGAGTAGCCATGGGCTGTGTGTTGGCGCTCAGGTTTGTATTTCGAAGGTTTAGAAAAAAAAAATGGTGAGAAAATGTGGCAAAGGTGATGTGGGATGCTGTCTTTTGATATTAAGAGAATTAATGCACTAAGATTAATAAATTTTCTCTTTTGATTTATTATATCAACATGTTAAATCATTTTAGTTGAACAATTTTCTTTTATTTTGTTTTATTTAGGTAGAATGATATCATTATTTTGAACTTATAAGTATGTGCGGTTCTTGACTTTATCAATTATTTGTATTTAAATAGTTTAGTTTCAATTCATACTTGGCCAATTATAAGACAAAAACCAAATAGTCAGGGGGAACCCAATAAGACGTGTGATATGTCTATAAGATGAATATCACACTATATTTACCCTTATAAATATGCTATTTAAGAGGAATTATAAATTTGCCATTGATTGAGAGGGATATATGACTCACCAAACACACGTAAGAAGGTTTTGTGTGAGGCTAAGCGTTAAGATTAGCCCTTACTAATGCAAGGGTGAATATAATTTTTTATGGGAATCTCTCCATCAATTATAAGTGTGCACCTTTCTTAACCATAAATCACTATCATAAGAAAAATATTCTTCTTCCTTTAACCCTCTACTTCAACCTAAAACGTTTATGAACACCATTGTAATGGATACAAAGGTGTTGCCTTAAGTTTGTATCCAATCTTGCTTGTATCTACTATAAATAAACTACATTGACTATGACATTTAAGTATGCTTAATATTTTGTTTAATGGTTGTTTATTTGAAATATTTGACTTCAGTCAACCTAATTAACTTTAATTAAGAACCATTGACTGAATATATCTAAATTGATGCTAATCTCATTTATGGATATGTTATTACCTTTAAGTGATGACTCATATTTTTCTAGGCTTAATTTAGTATTGACTTGAAGTTTCTTACTGATCAAAAAGGCATCCTTAATTACTATAATCTAATCATAAAATCTACTATTAAATTATCCTATCTTACTAAATTAACTCAATGTACTTATAAATATTTGGGTTATAAATTTCCAAAACTAATCTAAGGATGCCTAATAATCATAACTTGTTTGTTTTTTTTTTTTTTTGTAATTTTTTTAAGCTACAATTGATTCAAATAATCATTTCATGTTTATTTCTATGTGGCATTCCTTAATATTCATGTAACTAGAAAGGGTGGATTTTATTATTCCTCTCATTTGTATCACCTTCATACTCATTTTCTTGATTAAATTAAGTAAATCATATTATTAATGAATTCTTATACCAAAAATCTTTAGGTTCTGAGTAGATTAGTCATGTAACCTTACAATTAAAATTATCCTTTTGGTTAGACAACATCATTATACAAACTCAAGGCAACATTATTTAGTATCAATGTTTTTTGAGCCATTTGTAGAGAGTTGTTAATGCATCAAGGATGCCTTGTGATGTAGCACATCATGCAAATAAAAAAAATCCAAAAGATCAATTATAATTGCCATAATAAAAGCTAAAACAAGTAATCAAGCAATAGCTCATTCAAGGTCTATCAAAAGAGCTAAATAGAAAATAAATAATTTAATTGTAGATTACATTATTAAAATTTGAAATTTAGCTTATATAAGCTTTTAAAATTTTAAATTTGAAGGCTTGTATGGGCTAGCCATAATAATTGAAATAATCAATTTAGAAAGGCAGTTGACACCTTCCTCCATTAATGACCACCAACATCTTCCTCTCAACTTTTTCTCTCATTTTTTTTTTAATTTTTGTTATTGTAATCCATATAAATAGAGCTTATGTCGAATAAATTTTACTTTTGGAATACTTTTTTTTTAGTGAAGGATTCCATTTTCTTGGCTTCGTGCTTGGTGGCTCAACGTTATCTTTTTTTGTGTGATTAATTAGTTATCATTTTTTTATTTTTTATTTTTAGTTGATATTATCAGAAATCCTACACTTAAAATCATTAATATCCTTTCAAAATTCTTATAACCCTAAATAATCATAAACTATTCAATTTACCACTCAAAACTATTCAAAATTTTCTCTTAGAAGCGTTTAACCAAGCTAGACATTACTATAACTTAGTCTCGTTATCTACCTTTTAACACCAATATAAACTTCTTTGAACTTAAAAATCTTCTCCAAAGCATAAATACATATGCTAAGGACAACACCCAAAATACTTTTAAGCTATCTACCCAACTTTGAACCATTTGCTAAGGAGATCTTTAAAATCTGGCCAAACTAGCTATTCCAGATTAGTCTAGTTATTCTAATCATCATATCATACTAAAACCTTAAACATTATTGGCATCAATTTTTTATGTCAAAAGTACCAAATCCCCTTGTGATGTTTTGGGAGTGTGTGGCACTCACGCGTGCCCTCCTGTAGCTTGAGGAGTCCGTCAGAACATTACTAGATGCACTATGTTCTCAAGACTAATATTTAACTCTTCCTGTCCGTGCTTGACAGTTTCTACCACTGATTGGTGACCTTCCCCATTCTAGAACAAGTTCAAAAATCATTATGGGGCCTATGTGATCCATTCCGGTCATTAACACTTAACGAACTCCCATAATGAAAAATGGCACATAACAGTCTAGTGTGACCACACCCAAATCTGGTGTGGACACGCTTAACCCCTCCCCATAAGGGTTGAGAGGGGTTGCCTTCGGTGTAACCACACCCAAAGGAGGCGTGACCACGCCACATGATAGAGCCCACAGCATAATTATGCCATGAGATGGTGTGGCCATTCCGGACCTCCCTGCAGTTGCGCGAAGGCTGCGTTCAAACGTGGCAAGACCATGCCGCAAGATAGTGAGCCTGATGTAATTACATCAAGGAATATAAATGACCATGCCAACCCTGCGGGCAGAGTGTTGTGACCACGTCCGAGCCCAACGTGACCATTCTACCCCACCCAGGTTTCAAAATTTAGTTAGGCGGCTCTAGAAGCGCGTCACCTAGAGCCAAAATTTTAGAGATCTCCTTAGGGTTAAGAAGATATGCATGGGGGTGTTAAAACTGTGGGATTAGCCTCATTTAAAAGCTCTTAAGTACCCTTCATTAGCCTTTTTTGGCAAAATAAGAGGATAAATTGGGGATTTGGTTGGGTGAGCTTATTTTAACTTAGGGGAATCTTCATTTCCTCCCCATTACACTTCATTTCAATTTTAAGCTGAGGGAGAGCTTTCTATGGGAGCATTTTAGAGTGCTGCAGGTTTTAGAGGGAGAACACCATCTTCTTCCTCAAAAAGCTTCATCTTATTGAAGTATAGAGCTTGGAGCAGGGAAGGAGGAGGAGAATTTTTCATCTTCCTCAAGGAGAAGCTCAAGAGATTTGGGTCATTTTCCAACTTCATCTTCTTCTTCACTTTTCTTTTTCTTCTACGGTGACTTTTCCCTCTCCGACAAATTATCTGGGGAACACGACTAGGAGAGCTTCATCCTAGCTTGAGGAAAGGAGGATTTCAGCGAGCTTGTGATCTCTCCGGTAAGGAGAGTGTCATCCTATATGGGAGAAGGACTACTCCAGCAAACTTTTCCTTGATCTCTCCGGTGAAGAGAGCTCCCTCATTGCTTTGGGGGAAGGATTTGCATGGGCTTCTCTCCTATCATTAGGAGAGCTTCATCATACTAGAAGAAACACATCAACAACCTTCTTGTTGTTGAGATTCCCTAAAACCCTTTTGCTTTTTTTTCTTAGCTAGCCCTAGGAATAAATCTTGCTAGGTGCTTGTAGATTAGGTCTCCCACGCTAAACAAGTTGGATGGTCGACATTAGTCGACATGGTCATACACCTATTGATTGATCATTTACTTCTTAGAGGAAGCCCAAGGTTAGGAAACAAATGCATGACCAACTCCTTTGTGAAGCCAAGTGACTTTATGTTGCAAACCATAGATCAAAATCCTAGTGAGCCAGAATCCCAATTTCCCATAACTTGGCATTTCCAACCTTCCTTGGAGGGGTTGGAATAGTTCATCTTGAATAATGGGAAAAACTTTGTAACTAGCCCCCATTCTGTAAGATTGTGGAGGGTTTGTACAATAAGAAAAGCTTTGTATGATGTGAGAGTTTTCACTGCATCCTCTAGTGCAAAGTAAAATTTTCATCGGCAAGATGGAAATTCACTTTGAAATCAAAGCTCTCAGTTCTAAAATAGAAATTCACTTCGAAATCTAAGTTGTATTGGCAAAATGGGGCGACAATGGAATTTATATTTTGATGTGAATTTCCATCTTGGAATTGTTCAATTAGATTTCAAAGTGAATTTACATTCTGACTGTAGAACTTAGTTTTCACTAAGGAGGAAACAGTAAATACCTTTTACATCGTCTGAAATATATTCTTTAAAGAAAATATTTTTAGGTGTACAAGCAATCGCATAAAGGATTGCAATAAGAAGAATGCTTAGTTCTATGACTGACTTTATAGTTGAAAACAAAATACAAAATAAATATACCCATGATAGGATTGGAGTAGCTACAGTTGCAGGAAATAATTGGAGGAGATGTCTAAAATTCTAAATAAATCGTTAAAATTGACAGATTTACTTTTTCTTTATGCGAAACAATAATTATTGCTTGAAAATTGACTGATTTTTAATTTTGACTTGGATTTCTTTAGTTGACAATAGCTCAGCTCGAAATCAAAACGTCAACAGCCTACTGAGGCTGTTAATCAACGAACCTTTATCCATATTTTATCTATAATCTTGTTTGTCACTATAGCTACACCAACTCTTTCACAAGTATATTTCTTTCACATTTTCTCTACAAATGTAAAGCTAATGATCCACCAAAGTATTCTCATCTCAACAATTTCTCTTACTAGATTACTTTCACACCTCTTAACAAATTCTAAGAAGGAATTGTTTTATATGATGTAAGAGTTTTCATTTCTTCATCCAATGAGAAAATTCTTATTGTCAAAATGAAAATTAGATTTCCTATTGGAAAAAGAAATAAAAAATTTATATCATATAAAATACTTCATTCTTGGAATCTATTTAATGGTATGTAAAAAATCTAGTTAAAAGTTGCAGATACGATGATGCTTGGGTTTATGAATGGTTATTCACTTTGAGATAAAATATGAAACAAATATATCTGCGAGGGGGCTGCTACAATGGCATACATTATTCGAGGGATACGCCTTGATCAATTACAAGGCAATGTATGATCGTTTGATGATCTTCAATAGAATTAACATTACTAAGATGTTAAATGATAGGAGATGATGTAGGTTCCAAATAAATTAGATCCAAAATTTTGGCTCGTATCTTGACATGTTTATTTCAATTTGAATTTCATGTGCGAGTCAAACTTATGATCAATTTCTAAGTGATTATCATTTTTCAAACTAAATCATATTTTGAATTTGGCTTGTAAATCAGGATTTGATACTATCGAATTTGTAAGATTTATTAAAACTCATTCAAACTAAATCATGCTTTCAACCGAACAACCTCTTATTTTAAAGGCCAACGTTCTTCATCATAGGACATTGCAGGTCTCACCACCATCTTATAAAATGTTTCTTTAAGTCTAAGCAACATTTTCTATTACACAATAGGTTTGATGCATTTCTCCACTTCAACCAGCCAACTTCAAACATACTAATCGCATCCTCATCTATATCACCTAAACTTTGAACGAGAGACCCGAGATATCTAAAACATTCACACTTTTTAATGATTTGATCACCCGTAGTTACAAATATGCCACTAGAGCTACTAATTTAAATTTATAGTTCATGTATTCAGCTTTAGATCTACTCAAATGAAGACCTTTAGACTCAAATGTCGACCTCTATAATTTAAGTTTTGGGGTCATTACATATAGGGCACCCAAAACATTTCTATTTACAAATCAAGCGCCCTTTTTCATCCATTTTTTAAATTCTCATTCAAATATCAAAGGTCGTGACAAAACCCCAACCCATATTTTTTATTTTTATTAAATTCACAATGGTTTGATT
>JXCR01122472.1:49207-76261 GCA_002079205.1 Phalaenopsis hybrid cultivar | reverse complement strand
AAAATAAGAAGTAAAGAGAGATTACATAGTTAAGAAGCTGACTATCTACCTTGCTTATCAAGTCCTTCGCAGCTGGAGACACTATGGGATTTGAGGGAAACTTCAGATCAACTTCGACAATTCTGTATATGTATCAGAGCACATAAGAATGAAAAAAATAGCCGTTATGATTTCAAACTTTCAAATANGGAAACTTCAGATCAACTTCGACAATTCTGTATATGTATTAGAGCACATAAGAATGAAAAAAATAGCCGTTATGATTTCCAACTTTCAAATGAGATCAAGAGAAGAAGAGCTGCTAATTTTAAGCTGAACAGAATAGCAAAACCAAAAGGCTACAAAAGAATGAGATTTATTAATTAATATTTTATTGGTAGGATAAATTGCTCCATCCGGTTTGCGTCTGAAACTTCAANCTCTTGTGTTGTTGATTTTATATGTTTTATTTTAATAACTTTGATAAAACAATAATTTATGACCTAAGATTTTTACTAATCAATATAAAATCAAATTTTAATCTGAAAAAAAATATATTTTAGTACACCCAATTCACCATCTCTTCTTTAGTTCATGGTAACTCGGAAGGGAAGGTTAGTGGGTGTTCATTGTTTGAAAAGAATAAAAAGAACTAAAAGAGATCTTGTTTTATTTATTTGATTTCATTATTGCAGTGTCAACATAATTATCAGTTATAATTTTGATTTGTTTTACTATTGCTTTGATTTTTGCTTTTTTTTTAAATAGATAAANCTCTTGTGTTGTTGATTTTATATGTTTTATTTTAATAACTTTGATAAAACAATAATTTATGACCTAAGATTTCTACTAATCAATATATAATCAAATTTTAATTTGAAAAAATATATATTTTAGTACACCCAATTCACCACCCCTTCTTTAGTTCATGATAACTCGGAAGGGAAGGCTAGTGAGCGTTCATTGTTTGAAAAGAATAAAAAAAAACTAAAAGAGATCTTGTTTTATTTATTTGATTTCATTATTGAAGTGTCAACATAATTATCAGTTATAATTTTGATTTGTTTTACCATTGCTTTGATTTTTGGTTTTTTTTTAAATAGATAAAAATAATAATAATAATCAATTATGCTAATTTCTTCAAATTTAAATTCAATAAATTAATAAAATATATGCTGTAGGTAATTAAATTTGTTGTAAATAAATTCTATTTTATCAAACTTAGCCAACTAAACTTCAAAATGAAAATTAATTTGATTTATTTAATTTTTAAATTTTGCATTAGAAATTAATTAATTTAGCATATTCATGAGCCAATCATGTATAAGAAAAAAAAGAGGTATAAAAATGGCCTGCAATATGAAGCAAAAACACATATTTGGCTGCCCATTTTTTTTTCTTTTTTTTAAATAATACATGAAGTGATAATGGAGACTGATGATGGCTTCGATGGTAGGCAGCATTCAATGATGCCTGTTTAAAAAAATTAGAACATATAATAAGCAAAGGATATATTTATTTATTTTTTTAATATCTTGACTTGGGTTAAAAAATAAAAAAATATATAAAACCAATAATTAGAAATTAAAGATATTTTTTTAAAAATAAAACCAATAATAGTAGTTTACAGCTACCCTCAACATTATGAGATTAAAAGTTTGCATCGACCATCATGATATCTCATAGGAGAACTTTGTATGCCAACCAAGTGCTGAAAAACATGTTCGATTGAGCAAAAGCCGTAGATACCGCCACAAGANCAAAATGAAAATTAATTTGATTTATTTAATTTTTAAATTTTGCATTAGAAATTAATTAATTTAGCATATTTATGAGCCAATAATATATAAGAAAAAAAAGAGGTATAAAAATGGCCTGTAATATGAAGCAAAAACACATACTTGGCTGCCTTTTTTTTTTCTTTTTATTAAATAATACATGAAGTGATAATGGAGACTGATGATTGCTTCGATGGTAGGCAGCATTCAATGATGCCTGTTTAAAAAAAATTAGAACATATAATAAGCAAATGATATATTTATTTATTTTTTTAATATCTTGACTTGGGTTAAAAAATAAAAAAATATATATAACCAATAATTAGAAATTAAAGATATTTTTTAAAAAATAAAAATTGATTTGAAATATTCCTGACATTAATGAATGATGTGAAACATTACTATGTAACCACGAATAGTAGTTTACAGCTACCCTCAACATTAAGAGATTGAAAGTTTGCATCGACCATCATTATATCTCATAAGAGAACTTTGTATGCCAACCAAGTGCTGAAAAACATGTTCGATTGAGCAAAAGCTGTAGATACCGCCACAAGAGGTATTTTGATATGTTTATTTATTTATTTATTTAATAACTCTCCTTCATAAATCTCATATACAACCAAATGTTAGACATCTAAAAGCCGGTGTCATTGCCTGAGAAACGAGAAAATATTACGTCCGGCGACCAACCACCGTGTGATAGCTTGGCATGGCCGGGCATCTTTTTTTACTCCATGTGAATGCAAAAAAGGGGCAAATATAGTACAATTTACGTGTACTGTAAAAGGCAAACCTTCTTACCCTGCTAGAACTGAAACGCCGCCTTCACCCCTCAACATGCGCCCGATCTTCACAATTTTTTTTTATTGTACATGCTTCATGTATCTCTTAATCAAATGGATGGTCCAATCCTTCTCTCGCGACTTCTTCTCCTTTTAATCGTGATAATCACATGATCCTTTCTTGTCTGCTTCCTGATCGATCACTCGTGATGCTTCTTCCTTTTTAATTCATGTGTTTTGTTACCTTCTTAATCAGAAGAGCCGTGTCACCCCCTATTCGTCCCTCTCTACCAGCGTCTCTTCACAATTATATAAGGGAGTCGAATGTTAGGGCATCACAACTTTCTCCCCTATAGCCACTGATCTTGGTTTCACTCGAAATCTTCACCTTCGTGATTGAACCCTCACCATACAACGCTATTAGAGCTACCCGAGAAGGCAACCAAGAGATTGTGACGTACAGACCACCGAAACTCATATCTTTCTCCTCCTCTCGCAACTTCGCAGCCTCATCCTCCCTTACAACTATAGCCGAGACTTAAACTGACTCCTCATCCTCACTTTCGACTTCTTTTTATTTCAATAATATTGTTATGAAATTTAAAAAAAAATTAGATTTATTAATTGCTTAGAAATCTCATTAGGTTAGAATAGTGTTAATTTCAAACCAATCCTCACACCTTCTTATATTATAAATAATAAAAATCATAATAATAAACTTATTTAATAATGGGCTTGAATATATGATGAGATGAGTATGAATAATTAAACTATATCTAGCTTAATAATTAATTAATATTTAATATGTTTACTAGCATAATTGTATTTGAATTGAATATCTAATATTGCGTAGGATTTGCAAATCAATTATTTAGGTTTATTCTGAGGTGACAAACTTGTCCTTAATCTTGAATAAATATATCATCCCTACTTAAAGGTGTTAACATTGCTATTTATGGTAGATTTCTAGCTAGTTGTAAGTTTGTCACTCTTACCATTTAAATTTTGTTAATAAAATTAAAATAAATTTTATTTATTGTTCATAATGAATTTGCATAAGTAATTAGTCTTGCCTAATTGTTTCATAAACTTATGTTATATTACTTATATTTTATATTTTCAAAATTATTATTTTTTATACTTTGATGTGTTAAATCTCATGAGTTAGCTCCTGATGATCTTTGATAGTTCATACTTGGCTGGGAAAGCTTGAGTTTATTGGTCATCTAACTCTATTTGGTTGTCGGCTATCGACCCCTAGATGATGAGTGTTTATCGTCATCATAAGACTAGGTTGTCGGGCAAAGGGTGAAACAACATAATCCGACAGATAGCTCGCCCTTCAACAAAAGTTCCTTCGGGGTGTTCGTGAAGTTTATGATGGTAAAACTTTCGGCATTCTGATGAAGAGTCTTAGAGGCTCTTATGAGGTGGTTGGCAATGTTGAGATGAGAGTTGGGTTGAGGACTTCTCTCAGCTTGATATATCCTGATCATTGGCTCAAACGACTTCCGTTCGGACTACTTCGGGACCCAATCCAAGGATATACTTGGTCAATCATGTCTTTTGATCTTTCAGTAATGAGACTTTTGGTCTGCGATCAGCCAACTTAACAACCTGCCAATGGAGTTGTCGGAGCATTGGCGCTAGAGGATTGAGGGGTTACAGTTCTATTTTCAGCCAGCAAGAGCAAGACTGCGGATGTCCTTCCATTGTATGGTGAGAGCTTTAGTTGTTTCGGTGGTCTGAGAGTATCAACTCCTTGGTATGAGGAGACTTGATCTTAGTTTCCTTCACTTCATTAAATTTTTGTTTGTTGGTACAAATGAGGTGGTTCAGATCATTGATTCGCCGCTAACAGACATCGGATGGGACCCCATTGACAAAGTGGCTGAGGAAACTCCGACTCCAATGCAAAGCAAAGGGAAGGAGATTGACCTCCAAGCTAGTCCCCAAGAAAACTGTGAAAGGACAGCTGACGGATGGTGGAGGTTACCAGTATCGTTAGCCTGCCACCTGACGGAAATAAAGGACTCCTACAATTAGACTACTGAGTTGTAACGAGAGGTGGAAATAAAGGAGCTACTGCAGGAGATAACGACCGTGAAGCTAGGATACTTTGCAGAGTTGGCGGACGTTCGAGTGACCTGCTTAGTTCTCCAAGTCAAGACTCTAGCAGATAATGTAGATATTTTTAGGTTTAAGGATAGTGTAGATCGGTGTTGGAGATCGAGTGGCCCTTGCTCCACACTTCTGACCACCCAGAGGTAGCAAGTCTGAGGTTGCTCTAGATTTTCATAATGGTGATGATCTCCCCATCGCCAAGAGACTTCATTGTCATGTGGTGCGTGAGACCACGACCTTGTAGTCATTTGAGCAGGGATGGTCAAAGATGGCGATGTAAGTCAGCGGCTAAACCACCACCACAAAGTCCTTTATGTAGGTGAACGACTTCTGACCTTCCCCCAGGTGACTGTCATGGAAATTATTCCCAATGCTTCCTTCCACTCACCTGAGAACCTGTATGGTGGTCCAACCGGTCCAATTAGTCGGTTGTTCTAGAGTTGGATCTTGTCAAACATTGACTTGAACAAATGTTCACAGAGCTACAAGTGTCAAATAAGATGTTACCAGTTTGGTAGTTGTTAATCATCAGCGTAACAACCATAGCATCATTGTAGGGATTCCTCTTAGGGGGCAGATCTGTGATGGTGAATGTGATTGATGGATTAATTCCACATTTTAGAGAGAAAATGGTTGTAAACAGTTCTCCCGATCAAAGCCTCTTCTGGCTGGCTTGTTGGGATGACTCTCCACCTCTGAAAGTAGTTGGTACTATCCTAACTATGTGGATGTCATTTGTTCGGACTCACTCATTCGAGATTTCTTCTACTGAAGTCTTCTCCTACCTCTGAGTTGCTGCTCATGGTGTCATAAATTCTTTGAGCCTTTCAACTCTTACAACTCCTCGACCATGCTCGACGGTGTTTGCATTTCTTCATGTCATGGTCACGATCCTTGTCTTAAGTATAATACTTATTGGTGTCTCGGAGAAAAGCGCTGGCTCTCATCAATGGTACCTTTTTGAAGTATTCCTTTTGAATAGCATCAACTAGCTCCTCCATTGAGACTCTCAGCGGAGTAAACTTCAGGGTCTCATGATCATTCAACAATCGCTCATGGTAATGAGTTGGGCGTTGGTCAGGATATCGAGTATGGCCTCCTTGACTATGGTTACTGTAGGCTCCCCTATGGTCTCGGGGCGGTATGCTGTCTTCATATCAAGGTTGAGCGGAAGGTCGTGAACCATATCTTGGTCTCCATTTGTCAACTCTTGGGGCCTCTTCCACAAACGATGGTTGGTTGACTGAGTTCTGGCAGAAGCAGGTCTGAAGTCATACACCTGGACCGAAATATGATCGTTAGCCAACTCCAACAATTCAACTAGGATTTTTAGATGTCGGGGGCCTAAAGCATAGCACAAAGGTCCTTCATTTATCCCTTGAGCAAAGGCGGTGTGTATTATTGCATGTTCTAGATCTTGCACTTCCAGCATCTCCTTTTAGAAATTAGTGCAAATAAGAGGAGACTCTTTTTTTGCCCATGCCTGACCTACAGCAAAGCCTACAAACTTTTTTGCGACTTTTGGGCACCGACAAACTATGCCACAAATACTCTTTTGAAGTCGACGGAGGAGGTCCCACCGTTAACCCATTGAACTACCTGAGGGCTGACTCCCTCTGCATAGTGAAGAACAATCGGCACTTCAATGCGTCGATAATCCTCGACGAACAGATGACTGATTTGAACGATGCGAAAGGGACGGTTGGATCAATCTGATCCTTAAAGGACTCGATCAAAGAGATTTTAAAAAAATCTGAGGGCTCGGCATCAAAAATTTGCCAAGAGAACACATTCTCTGGATGATGGGGTGCCTCAAGAGAACAAATTCTTTTGATGATGGGGTGTCTCAGTACACCTGAATTGTTGTATATCAATCAGAGTAGATCCAACATTGTCTTGTTATTAGGAATCTCCTATTCTTTATGGGGCTTGAGTTACCCTTCAATCGGTGTGCGCTGGTGCTTCTTCTCGATGATTTGCTCCCTACCTCAAGCTATTGCTTCTCGAATGGCCTCCATTATATGATCTTTCAACTCTTGTTTCTGTTGTTATAAGAACTCCCTAGTTCACTCCATGATTGGGGTGTCTCTGTGATGGGTTTCTTCACTTTGTTGTGCTCCTCTTCTTGTTGTTGGCATGCTCCACATTTACCGCACTTTTCAGGATATTAAATTTGAATCTATTTGGGAGTCACACCAAAGGAATAAAGCCTAAAACATAAGAGAGAGATAGAGAGAGAGTGCACAAAAATGAATAGTATTTGGGGATTGTGTAACCATTTATTCATTAAATGATCATCTATTTATAGACAAAGAGATTACAATATATATAATTACATGCTCACCCTCGCTTTAATAGAGGCGTTACAGGATATTTCAGGTATGACATAAATGAGCATATGGCGCAGCTACCCAATTATTTGGTCAACTGGGATCAGCGTGTCTTAGTTCGGCAAGCTCGTTTGTTCGACTATACTGAGTGGGGGTTGTCAATCAACTCCTGATGATATTCAATCGTCTGAATTTGGCTCGGTCGACATGAGTTTACTTGTCGACTGCTTCAGTCTGGCTATCAACTATCGACCCCTAAATGAGTAGTTTCTCTCGCTATGATGAAGCTAGGCTGTCGAGCAGATAATGAATTACGGTAATCTGATAATTAGCTGACCCCTTAACAAAAGGTGTTTCGGGGTGTTAATGGAGTATATCATGGTAAAAACTCCAGCCTCCTGATAAAGAGTCCTAGAGGTTCTTACGAGGCGATTAGCGATGCTGAGACGAGAGTTGAGCTAAGGTCTTCTTCGGCTTGATGGATCTCGGTCATTGGCTCAAACAACTTTCGTCCAGCTAACTTTAGGTTTTGATCTAAAGGATCTGCATTTTGTTAATCTGATCCTATGATCTTCTCATGATAGGACTTTTGGTATTCCTTCTGTGGGTCATCCTCGTTGTATTTTCATATCTTAATCCTTTGAATTTGCTCTAGATTCATAGTGAAACATTTTTGAAGTACAGCATTAATTATTATATTTTCTTTTTTGAATCTGGATAATTTCTTCTCTATTAGTATTTCAATTTCTTTCATTTATCTCATTACTTTTTAAGTTGTATGAGTTGTATGACTATTATTTATAAAATAAAATGCATTCTATTTTTTCTTGCTTATTTTATTTTTGTTTATATACAATCTTTTCTTTTAAGAATACAAAACAAGTTATCATCCTTTTATCATATCCTGCACTGTCGGAGTATGTCGCCTTTCGGACCTACGGTGTGGCAACAAACAACCCTATGTAATAAGTTTTCCTTCCAATGGAGATTCAAATTCTCTTGGGGTGAGGAGGTTATAGCTGCCTCTAAAATTCACACTTTCTTATAAAAACATTGTTTCTCATTATAATAATTTTCTTTAAAAAAAAATTACAGTTAAAAAGGATTATGATTGCTTGTCTGAAAAAGAGAGATGAAAAATCTCCCCCAAAAAGACCCTCAATTCTCGTCACAATAAAACCACTTGTTAAAGGTGGAACACCAGCTTGGAATGAAAGTCAANAAAAAAAATTACAGTTAAAAAGGATTATGATTGCTTGTCTGAAAAAGAGAGATGAAAAATCTCCCCCAAAAATATCCTCAATGCTCGTCACAATAATACGACTTGTTAAAGGTGGAACACCGGCTTGGAATGAAAGTCAATTAAAGGTTCTAAAACCAAAATCAATATTTCAAACTAAACCAATTTTAAAACAGGAGAATCAATAATTCTACAACAATACAAAGATAGCAGCTTTCCCTCCTTTTGACAAACAAAATAGTAATGTGAATCGAGAATCAGCTTNTATTTCAAACTAAACCAATTTTAAAACAGGAGAAACAATAACTCTACAGCAATACAAATATAGCAGCTTTTTTCTCCTTTTGACAAACAAAACAGGAATGTGAATCGAGAATCAGCTCCTGGATTCCTAATCGACTAGTTGCACCAACNCATTGTGAGGATTCTTTCACAAGCATCTTGTTTATTAAGTCCTTCGCAGCTGGAGACACTACGGGATTTAAGGGAAACATCATATCAACTTCGACAATTCTTCTGTATGTATCAGAGTGTTCGTTGGACTCAAACGGCGGCACACCATAAAGGAACTCATATCACAGCACACCCAAGCTCAAAAGTCTACACCAGGCTCATGCTCTACACTTTCAACCATTTCAGGTGGCAAGTAATCAAAAGTGTCACACATGATCTTTCTGCGATTAAACGTGTGAACTGACAACCCAAAATCCGCAATCGCTACTTTGCTCTGTGCTCCTAGTAGTAGATTCTCAGGCTTGATATCTCGGTGAATGACATGTAAGTAGATAAGAGCTCGAGCCAATGATGCAATATACGTTGTTGCTTGCTTCTCACCGAAATATTTGCACTTCTGAAGTTCTTTGTAAAGCTCTCCTTTTGAAGCATGCTCTAATATCAAATAAACTCTTGTCTGATCATAGAAATACCCATATAAACTAGTATATTTGTAAGTCTGAGATGACTTTGTATTTTTACTTCTCGCCGAAGCTGATGCTCAACATGGGATTGCTTTAGCTGACTCTTAAAAAGAACTTTTATTGACGCTACATGATTACTCTTATTTTCTCTGGCCAAAAAGGCGTGACCAAATTTTCCTCTTCCGAGTGGCTTTCCAATTTCAAAATTACTCAGAGCCTATCTTTTCTCCATGGTTATTTGAAACTGCTATTCTAGAATTTAATTGACTGAGGCTACAGTTTATCAGTGACATCTACGGTGACGACGGCAACAATCGCCAATTGACAAGCCAGCAGCTGCGAATGTATTAAAAAATNTGTATGATTCAAAAAGATGGAAGAGCGCAACGGGTTGGGACTTTGAGTTTTAAGGGTGAGGCGAGATATTTTGAAATAAAATGTTGTACTATAAAATAGAATATTTGAAATTTATTAAATGATCATTCAAATTAAATTACTTGCGAGATAATTCTATACTGGTTTATTGTATTTGACTAGCAAGCATATTGACTCGGACGCGGTAGTTTATCGCCAAAAAAATAGAATGAAATACCGTGGTACTATAGCTGTTACAGTACTGTATAAATAGATATGGTGGGAGACGGGACAAAATAACCCTGTTTTCCTTTTTTATGCTTTATTTTTTATTATTCATAGTTCTTTTGTAGCTAACCCTATATATGTGTTATATTAGAGTTCGGAAGTCAATTTTGTGTGTTTTGTATCGGGAAAGTCTTCCCTTTGAAAATTGTATCTTAGAGTTTCAAAAAGTACTTAGGTTGTATCTTAATTTACAGATGGTGATCTAACCTTCCCCCATCGCACTCTGACGCTCTATGTAGCAGCAGTCACCCCCAAGACAACAGTTTTTACTGTTTTTCCAGCCCGTTTTGCACGCTGCCACCCTTTCAAACAGCCGCTCTTTGCTGTACCGTAGCCCTCCTCGTCCACCTATCCCCCACTCCCCGCTTCTTCCCTTCGTTGCCTTCATCCAGAAAATAGTAAACCTGTTGTTTTCACGTTGTCACTTGACTATTGTGCCTCACTGCCCTGTTCACCACCTCACCTAAGGTCCTTGTTGTCTCAACATTTCGCCTTGCTCCCAAAACGATTCTAGCCCCTCCTTTAGCGGTCCCAACCATCTACAATCCCATTTCAGCCATCTACCTTAGCTCCCCAACCACCTAGGCAACCTCCACCAACCATGGGTCAAGCCTTAGCGTGAGTTCATGTCGTGTCTATTGTAATTTCACTTTCTAGTTGCTTCAAGTAATAATATTTGCTTTGCTATTATGATTTAGGTCAACTCCAATATCAATTTCTATTTTTGTTTTATTAATATAGCTTAGAGACATGATTATTCATTGAGTTTTTAATAACTTATCAAATTTAAGTAAACCTTTTCAGATATAAATCTTAAGCTAAAAAATGAGTAGTATAAGAGTGAATATTTATAAAAGATACAACTCAATAAGAGGAAAAGTATTTATAAAAAACAGGGAAAGTATTTATACATTCAAAGTTGCTACAGTTAAACTGATATAATTTTTATCATTAACAACCCTTTTGATTATTTAGATGATTACTTTTATTAGTTAGTAATAGAAATTAAATTTCACCGTCCAACCGTCTATACCCACCTTGAATAAATATAAATTTTAAAGGATGTATATACTTTTCAAATGCGTAAGCTTGCAAGCATCATTGCACCAGGCAAGTGTTCAAGCCCCACACTTTGGAAGCGCTTTCAACATTCTCTATGGTTGTTTAGGAATGTAGGCCCCATTATTGACTGACTGTATCACACATCTCTATGGTTGAAGAATTATATGCCTCAATATCCAGGCAATCATATCAGAAGATTGCAAGAGCCAATATTCCCTATTTCTCTCGTAAACTCATTCCTCAAGTTGTAAAACCCTCATGTGCTTTCATGGTTTTTTGACCAAAGCCATGTTTAATTTAGGAGCCTCATCTAGCATAATAATCACAGCCCTAATCTTAAGGATCTTACATGAAAGTGCTCATTATTTTGAACAAAGAAACATCAACAACAACTATCTATTCAAAACCCTGGTTTCTAGTCCAAATGATACCTCATTTATCACTTCAAATACTTTTAGCATGTAACCTATTAATATCAACACCTATTCATCAAGTACTCGCATGTCATCTCAAAGAAAATTAATTTCTTTTTAATAGGTGAACATATTTAATTTTCTATGCCATTTGAACTAGAAAACTCAAAATAAATAAAAACTTCCTGAATCGTTTAGCATATACCCATGCACAAAACAAACTACAGGAGGTAATTATCAACAAAAAGTCGAGGAGGCCAGTACAGCCAAATTAAAAACTGTGTAAGTACTACTTTTTACAGCAACATTAAAACAGAGTCTGCCGATATTGCATTCAAAACATAAAAGATAGCACCTCTTAAAAAAATGAAGACAACACTAGCACCATATGCATCAGTAAGTACATAAATGAATATAACGTTAGAAACATATGCATCAGAAGTATCTACCTGTTAGCTGTTCCGCCAAAAAAAAGCTGACGGATTTGAGCATCACTTCCTACATTCATGAATTTTGCATCAGGGCAATACTTAGATGCCCAACTACGGAATTTATCAGCAGCGACCTCTTGTTCAGCGACAGCAACTTTTTCTACATCTGAAAGATAGCCGCGATCAACAAGCAGTCCTTCAGCTTCCATGTTAGCTAAGAGGTTACCAAATGGGCGCCAGTATTCTTCATAAAATTCATACATCGAACCATTGCAAACACCATCAAAAACCCAGTCCATAGACTCCAACTTTGCCTTTAAACTTTCATAAAGTTTAAGTGTGTTTATAGAATCTGAAACAGAATAGCAAATCCATGGTATAGGTTCTTCCCTTTGAAGAAGCTCGACTGGAGCAATCGTAAAGGATTTGCCTTCTGAACCATCTTTTTTCACTTTTCTCTTCCCAAATAGTGACTTCATAGATATCTTCCCCATAAATTCATCGTTAGTGTGAAACCCAGTTCCGGACATGACAATTGGATCACTCGTAAGGGCTTCAAGCGAATATCCACCATCAATTCTTCTTGAAGAATCCCAAAGTCTTGCAAGGTGCATGGTATCAGCATGAAACCCAGAAACCTTAACTCCGTAGTTCTCCATAATATGACGATCAAAGCTATAGTTATGCCAAACCTAAAATCAAAGAAGATAACCAACATATTACAATTTTATATTTCAGAATTCCATATGAATATAACCAAAAACAACTAGAACCATACGAGTGTATCATCAAATATAAATATAAAACAATATAGATATGCAATTAAAATATGATTGATAGTTCGAGATGGGATGAGAAAGATGCGGGTTAAAATTAAGTAAACAATCATGCATAATACCCATATCAAAATTAATAAAATAAATTAAACATGAATTTGATTGTAGAGAGAAATATGCAAGAGTTTGTTATATGTCATGACCCGGCACGAGACTTGGAATTAACCAAGGCGAAAACAGACTGTCAGGCAATGAGAATTAAATTTTTCCACATTCATTTTCTATAACTAACATCTTAACAAATGAAAGAGCCACTATATAAAAAAAATATATATAGTACAGTTAAATTTATATCATTTCTGATTACTTACGTCTTTTAAAAATATGTTCTCTTCTATTGCTCATCTTTTAATTAATTAATTAAATCTAAAAAATTAGTTTGAAACAACAGTTAGCTAATAATAGCAGTGAATATTCATACTTTGAAATTATAGTAATACAATGACAAAGAAGACAATATACATAAAAATTAGACTTTACGTAAATCAATATAAGAGCCTTTGAAAGGNAATTAATTAATTAAATCTAAAAAATTAGTTTGAAACAACAGTTAGCTAATAATAGCAGTGAATATTCATACTCTGAAATTATAGTAATACAATGACAAAAAGGACAATATACATACCAATTAGTCTTTACGTAAATCAATATAAGAGCCTTTGAAAGGTTTTAATATTTAATATGGTCATTCAATGTAATTCTAAACACTTACTATGAGTTACTTTATCATTTACATATCAATATTGTTTTAATTTGTATATATTCGTCACAAGAGAATCGTCTAAAATTTGTATCATTTAAGGTACATCAATATTAATATCAATTTTCATTTACTTGCACGAGTACCTTAACGTTCTCCCCTAAAATTATAATAGAGTGATCCATCATAGTCAAGCATGCGAATGCAAGCAATCAAAATAGTAAATCTCATTATTATTTTCTTTTCATAACATTCAGTATATATTTTAATAACCTAAATTATGCATTTGATGAACATATACGAATGTCAATGACATAATTCAATATGATCAAATCAAATTAAAGAGTAGATAAAATCTATCTAAACAATTAAGAGCGAGTCAGAGTTGGAAGAAATCAAATACTATTATAGTTTAAAAGTAAAAGTACTCACCTCAAAACTATAAGACTTGTCTTAAATCATCAAACACGTTTAATACTTTTCCTAAGAGTTAGCTACATATAATATTATAAAAAAATNTGTATCATTTAAGGTACATCAATATTAATATCAATTTTCATTTACTTGCACGAGTACCTTAACGTTCCCCCCTAAAATCATAATAGAGTGATCCATCATAGGCAAGCATGCATATGCAAGCAATCAAAATAGTAAATCTCATTATTATTTTCTTTCCATAACATTCAGTATATATTTTAATAACCTAAATTATGCATTTGATGAAGATATACGAATGTCAATGACATAATTCAATATGATCAAATCAACTTAAAGAGTAGATAAAATCTATCTAAACAATTAAGAGCGAGTCAGAGTTGGAAGAAATCAAATACTATTATAGTTTAAAAGTAAAAGTACTCACCTCAAAACTATAAGACTTGTCTTAAATCATCAAACATGTTTAATACTTTTCTCTAAGAGTTAGCTACATATAATATTATAAGAAAAATTTATAAGCATTTCATTAATTATGTTTGATTATTTTTTTAATTATTTATGTTATTTTAATTATTGATTAGAAACTTTTATTTTAAATATTTATATTACTTTAATTTGATTATCAAAACTACAACTTAATCAACACTTATGATTTATATTAATTTTTATTCAATATTCAATTAATACCAGTCTAATATAAATAAGAAATTATAAACTTTATTTTCATATTTCAAATAAATCTTTCATACTATAAATATTATAATAATTATTGGAATTAATACATTTATATATAAACTAAAAAGATATTTATTTAAAATATAAACCTTAATAACTCTTACTTCTCCCACACACTTGCTCCTTTTCCTTCTCCTTCGGCTCGATCACTCAGGATCGAGCATCTTTGCACATAGAACTCTTCATTTAGCCGATCATGCCTTTCAAAGCATAGGAAACTTCTCTCGCACTCGCCTCTTCTTTTTTCTTCTCCTCTTTCGGCTAAGGCGTGGACTTCCCTCTCATACATGAAGTCGCTCAATTCAACTATTCTCCTTCACACAAGACGCACACAGTGCTGGAAGGTGATGTTGATGCTTCATGTCATGGCTTCCAATCCTTCTAGTAGGAATTGTTATCTTCTTGCCATAGACACAGATGAGTTACTTCCACCTCTTCCTTTCACTTTATTTCACTCTTTCAATCTCTCTTGACTCTTCTCTCTCTGTCTATTTTCGCCATCTTCCTCCCTTTGTCTCTATCTAAATCGTGTATTGATTCCTTCACTTCGATTCCGATTCCAGCATATGAAATGCTTCGTTGCAGCTTACGAACTATTGGAACGAGCATTATAATCTCCTCAACTGACAAAAATTTCATCCTTGAAATTTAAAACCTTCACGAGACATCTCTCATAAAGCAAGTGAACATTAACTATCTGTGATTTTCATAAAAAAAAAACTAGTGGTTATTCATTAAGATGAAAAAGAGCTACTGTAAAATAAAAATATGATAGAAGGATAACACAAAAAAAGTGACAGCTAAAATAACACGCAGTTACTGAAACAAGAAAATATGAGAGAAAAGTTACCCTTATATGTAAGAAAAATACCACACTCATTAGACCCTATAAACATCGACAGTAGTAGATTCTTCAGGCTCACTATGAATAAGAGAATAAATTCGAGTTCGAACTGGCTACCTTGGTTGAATTTGAGCAGGAGCTGAAACTATATACTCCATCCTTCTCTGCCCACATGCAATCTTATGTGAAGAAACTCCACCTGATTTCTATTCGTCTGAGGTTTTTTGGCCAAGAGGAGCAATATCTAGCTACGTGACTAGGTTGACGACACCAATAACATGTATGAACACCCGCCACAAATTCACCTTTATGATTTCCATATTTGGCACAAGTATAGTATTACGAGAAGTGCCACCATAGAATCCATCAGAAATGAACTGGGCTTCTTCCTAATGGATCTGTCTAATTGATCCACATGCTCCCCTTCATCAACACACATCCTTTTATGCATCTCCATATGCTTCGGAGTAAGCTAATAATCAATCTTTATTCTTCTAGCCCGCTCAACTGACATTAAATAATCATTAATCACAAGTGGTACTAGTGACTACATAATTGAATCTTTCAAACACCAAAGAAATATGTAGCATTTCTCTTCTGCAGTAACTATCAGTTGTGAAGCATATCTCAATAATGCAATGAATTTTTCTTCATACTGCATGACTGTCTTTTTTTGTACCAATCTAATAAATTTCTCCTAAATTATTTTTTGAAAGAATAGAGGTATAAACCACTCTGTGAATAGCTCCACAAACTCCTCCCAACTTACCATCATGTTGGCTATGTCCCCTATCCTGTCATGACGCTGCCCATGTCACCATCTTTTTACTTTTCTATCCAGCACAAATGTAGCCAATGACACGCTTCTTTCATCCGGACAGATTATACTATCTAATATTTTCTCAATTCGCATTAATCAGTTCTCTACTTCAATCGAATCTTCAGCTTCTTCAAACAATGGTGGACGCAAATCATCAAATATATGTAAGTACTTATCCACATAACTATCTCATTCCCACCAATCTACAGGCTGGACTCTTAGAGCAATTGTGTCATCGTCTCCATCATTTGGGTCAAGGCATTTGTATCCACATTTACTGCAGGCAGTATTTTTTCATTTTCTAACAAACTCGATTCTTCTAAAATCTTGGGTGCATCCATTTCCCTGAATATATATAAATATTAAATAGAGTTAACTTATTTTTTCAATTTTATTATTATTAAAAAAATTTCTATAATTACAGTATTTGTTTTTTCATCAATATAGCATTAATTAAGCTTAAACCTGGATATCACTTTTGTCAAGACCCGGCTTGGAGCTTGGGATTACCAAGGCGGGAACAGATAGTCAGAAGGTGGGAATTAAATTTCTCCACATTCATTTTCACTAACTAACATTTTAATAAATAAAAGAGCCACTATATAAAAAGAATAAGTAGTAAAGTTAAATTTACCTCATTTCTGGTTATTTGTTTCTTCTATAAACATTTTCCTTTCGATTGCTCGTTTTTAAACCAAATAATTAAACTTAAAAAAATTATGTTTGAACAACAATAAGTTAATCATAATCTGTGAATACTCATACTCCTAAATTCTAGTAATACAATGATAAAGAAGACAATATGCAGGATAATTAGAATTTATGTAAATCAATCTAAGAAAATGTGAAGGTTGTAATATCTAATATGATCATTCAATGAAATTCTAAATATTCACTGTCTTACTGTATCATTTACATATCAATATCTTTTTAATATCTATACATCTATCATAGAAGTAACATCTAAAATTTATACCGTTTAAGATACTTCAATATCAATATCATTTTTTTATTTATATGCACGGGTACCATAGTGTTTCTCCATTATTACCATAAAGGGGTGCTATATTATAGTCAAACATGCACATGCTAGCAAACAAAATAGTATATCTCATTTTTTTCCATAATATTCAATATATAATATAATAATTTGAATTATGCATTTCATGGACGTATACAAATGTTAGTGACATATAACTTAACACGATCAAATTAAATTAAAGAGCCGATAAAATTTATCTAAATAATTAATAGAGTGTTTTCAATTAAGAAGAAACCAAATACTACAATAATTTGAAAGTGCAAGTACTCGCCTCAAAGCCGTATGACTTTCATAAATTTTCATACACATTTAATTTTTATCTCCAATAGTTGGTTCCCTATAATATTATCAAAAAAAAAATTTATGTCATTAATTATGTTTAATTAGTATTTTTATTACTTATGTTATTTTATATGTTGATTAGAAACTTTTACTTAAAAATTTATGTTGTCAGAATATGACAATCAAAACTACAATTTAATCAACATTTATGATTTATATTAAATTTTATTCAATATCCAATTAAGATCCTCTCTAATTTAACTAAGTAATTGTAAATTTTATCTTTATATTTCAAAAAATCTTTCATGTTAATAGTATTACAATACTTAAAGGTATTATTACAATTTAACAAACTAAATAATATGTTTATTAAAACATAAGCCTTAATAAGTCTTACCTCTCCCCCATGCTCGGGCCTCAGCACAAATTTCCTCTTCCTACGCCCGCTCTCCCTTTCCTTCTCCTTCGGCTCGATCGCTTAGGATCGAGTTGTGCCTTCCCAAGGGTAGAAAATTTCTCTCGCACTCGCTTCCTCTTTCAGCTAGGCCAAGCGGTTCCTTCTCTTACCAACTCCTTTTTCACACAAGATGCACGCATTGCTCGAAGTTGTTGTGTCTTCCAATGTGGAAAGAAACATCGTAGTGAATGTTTATTTTGGTTGAAGGTGTGTTACTTATGCAGATAACCTGGAAGTTAGAGGAGAAACTCCTCTAAGTCTGATCAAAGATCCACATCAAATATTAACCCGAGAAGAAATCCAATTCAGAGGAATTTTCAAGAAGGATTTACTTTTACAAGTGGTCGGCAGAGCATAATTGAAGTTGACACCGTAACTCGTTGTGAGCTACCAAGGCAAGATATTCTCAGAAGGATTTATTCCTTAATTTATCATAGGCCAAAAGAGCATGTTGCAGCTGATGTTGATGCATAGAGTTTGATTGATGAATCATTGTTTGGGTGTTATGTTGGATCTATTAGATGTATATTTTATAATATATGACTTAGTTACCACTTAATAAGAAATAAACTTTTGTAATCACTTTATGTGTTATTCTCATAAAATATATAATTGATGTGAAGTTCAAGAATTTTGAAAAGGGGAGATTGTAATAGTCAATTTTGTGAAATTAGGTAAAAATTTTTTACAAAAAAACTATACCCAATTTTTTAACCCTCTGATTTCAACTGAAAAAATTTTACAAAATTCTACACATCAAAATTATCAATTCAATATGTAATTATGAATATATTGAAAGATTTAAAAATTAGAAGTTATAAGTTTAATTAAACTTATTTAACCCTTAATTAACACTCCATAATCCCGCTTTATTGTTTCCCACCAACTTATCTAGCGATTTTAATCCTCTGTATGCGTCGAATGGTGAAATCCTCATTCCAGAGCCTTCAATCCCTTTTTTCCACTTTCAATTTTGCTCGTACGCCCCTCCCTCCCTCCTTGTTTGATCGCGCTCGGCAGAAGGTTCCCGCGAGAGCTGTGATCGCGGCACAAGATCACAGCTTGGATCCGCAGTAGGAGAGCGGCTCGTAGATTGCCACAGCTTGCGGTTCTAACTTAGGGGACAAAATCGGTAAGTGTGAAACTCATTTTTGTGATATTCTAGACATTCATTCTCTTCCTGACACTTTTATTTTGAGATTTATCACGAATTCTACATTTTTTTCATTTTCAATTATCGTAGGGGAGACGAGGCTTTGTCGGAAGCGAAGTAATAGGTTTGTAGATTTTTGTAAGGGCTTTTAGCATGAGATCAAGAAGGTTAAGAGTAGGGTTGTAAATGAGCTGAGCTTGAGCGAGCTCAGGCTTGACTCAATCGAAATTTCTTGTTTTCAAAATCGGCTTATGAATAGTGTGATCATGTTCGACTCGATTTAAATATTCTTGTTTGTGTTCAGTTTGATTTCGACTCGAAACTAGCTCACTAAAATTAATTGGAAAAAAAATAGATTTTAGGGTGTTGGATTTGAAACTGCACCAACTCTATACAATAGAATGCTTAGAATCACATAACCACACTAGCTATTATGATTTAAACTTTAAATATAAATAATATATATATATATTATTATATAAAAAATATATATATAATTTGTTTATTTCACGTTAAAACGAATCAAACACGGGCGAACAAAGGGTTGTTCATGTTCGGCACGTTTATAATTCGAGCTTAAAACATTTGTCCATGTTTGGCTCATCAACTAACGAGTCGAACACGAGCTGTTCGCGAACAAATTTTTTTGACAACCCTTGTTAAGGGAGAAGCAAGCAATGATAGAAAGAAGAGCGAAGGAGATTTTACCATTTTTGGAGAAGGTTGGGTAGTGTCGTAAAAATCCATTATGTTTTGCATTAAATTTATTTGAGCCAAGATATCTTTAAATCTGAAGTTGTTTACAGATTCTAGATTAATTGCTTGAGGCGGCGAGTTCAAGGCAAGCGTGCAGAAACTATTCGTAAGTTAACTCCATAAATTCAGGTAAATTAATCATAAGCTAAGAAGAATATTCAATTAATGAAAATTGTTTAAATCTTAAAGTTTGATTTTGTTATATAGGTTATTAAGATTAATATAAAAATTACTGCAACATCCAGCTAGTTACAAAAGATTAAAAGTCTAGCGTGACAACCGAGGTGAGTGATTACGTTTCTAATTTCCAATAATCTTTTTTTAATTAAAATGTATGTTTGACTCCATGTATGTTTTAATTTAATCAAATTCTTCATATTGTTAGGTAGGAAAGTTATATATGAAAGATATGCATTAGATACTTGATATGAATGATAGACATGATATACGAGATAGACCATGAGAGATATGCATGATATAAGATATATACATGAGATAAGATATATGAATGATATAAGAGATGTGCATAATGGTCAGTTGCATAGCAGAATAAGTATGCATGTTAGTGAATTCATGAAGATTCTTAAAAAAATTTTTATTTTGAAGAAAGAAATGATTGATATATGAATGCTTGTATACGTTTGTTCAGAAGAGTTCAACCCCTAATGAAACAGGCAAGAGATGTTAGCATACACGCACGCCTAGTTTTTCTACCACTCTATATGGATGTGGGTTAGATCACTAACCGTTGTGCGACGGGAGAATATCGACTAGGAGCAAGTTAACCAGATCTTATCTCCTCAGACAATTATGGTGTTTAAATCGCTAACCGCTGTGTCGACAGGATAATATCGGCAAGGGCAAGTACGGGTATTTTCATCTTATACAATTGTGATAATGAAATCACCAACCGTTAAGCCGACGGAATAATATCGATCAAGGGTGTGTTAAATTTTGTTGATGGTGAATCTCTAAGAGACAAATGTATATATAAAAAGTATAAAGTAAAAGTAAAACTAAATTAATTCATAAAGAAGTTTACAATTTTTTTCATTGAGTAAAGGTCATTGATACATGCATTAGCATTTATATAATTTCTTATAAAAATATGAAAGACTGACATATTATATGATTTCTTATATATATATAAAGCCAACATGCATACTGATTTTTGTTCCTTGGGTTAATGTAATTTAGAAGTGTAATTACTTCTGGTTGTCTTGCAATAATTTATTATGTTGTTTAATTTTTTTTTAGCTTTTAAGCTTTTGAGCTGAATGAATAGAAGAGGAGAAAATATTTATAAAAGATGAGAACAACAATCAGAAAAGTAAAAATTATGCTTGTAATTTTAATTGATTTCTTTAGTGACTCTTTTCTAAATTTTTTAGTAGGAAATTGTTAGTAATAAAAATAGAATAAAAGAAAATTTATTTACACCGTTTGAGCGTTCGTTTCTGTCTTGGTTAATTCTAAGCTCCAGAATAGGTCGTGACATTACAAAAGTTAAAATACACAAAAAACTAACTTTTTTGAAAAGATTCTACATATAATAATCCATGAAACTACAAAATACCTTTTTAATCGTTTGGTCTTCAAAAAAAGGAGCAAATTTCATCAAGACATCGCGTCCACCATCAAGCACATCCACCCAAATATAAGATTTTCCTTTCCCAAACTCAGCTTGAGGCCCAGAATAGATGCTGAAACATATAATCTCTCCATGGTCAACGGGAGTCTCCTGCTTAACATCAATTTTCGCTACCTGCCAAAAAAAAAAAGAAAAACCAAGATGGTGAAATGAATTGAAACTAAGAGGATGATGAAAATCAAGGAGGGAGCTTATATATAGGTTAAATAAAAGGTCAGGTTGAAAGCAATTGCATCAAACAACTACTGTTTACTGGATTAATCCCATTAATTAACCTAAAGATAAGCAGATAACTAAGCTGTTATAAGTTACGCTGTTACTTACAGTATTCATAAAGGCAAAGAGTTAAAAACATTGCTAATATAAACTACAAAGTCTCATCCCCTACTTTAACTTTGTTCTTTCACGCTTCCTAAACAGTACATCCTTTAGTCTCTGTTCGGCACAACTTCCAATTGCCTTGCTTTGCTCCCTTGAAAAGCTGAAACAGTTTAGGGTGTTTAACTTGAGAGAAAAAAAATCCATGGGCCGGAAAGATGAAAGTTCTCAAAAAAGCAGCTTAGATAGCATCCTAGACAAGTGTTTTTATGGAATTTAGATGTTTCTAATTAATAGATTGATTAAGTGTTTAAATACTAAATAAGATTAAGAGATTCGATTATATTGTAAGAACTTTATGAAAACTACAATTTTAGTCATGCATATCAAGATCACAACTTTCTTTGCCAACGAACCACAACACTTTAAATAACAGGTTTAAAATGATCTGCCAGACATTCAGGTGATAAAAAAATCTGTGTAATCAATGATCTTTGGTGAAATTTTGTTATTTCAAATCAATTTCAGCAAATCGGCTGCAACAACATTCAGGGGCGGCATGATCATTCAGTAATATGAAGAACAGCAAGATCATTCAGTAATATGCTTTAGATACTACATTGTCCAAGTCAATGATATTTTCTTTCCAGCCATGAATCGAGCTCAAGAAAGAATGTTTCAAAAAATATTGCAACCCCACGATGTACTTAATACATTTCAAACAAAGAGAAAGTGTTGAGCATAACAAACTTGCCTGGCCAACGTTCTAATTAATTATTCATTTTACAAATTATGCATTAAGAATAATTTATCAATTCTGCAAATAGATTCAACTATGTTAAAAGAGTGACAGAAAGAAATTAAGCAATATAAGTGATGGCATATGATAACGTCCTAATCATCATTTAGTTCAATCATAAGAAACTTCTGGCAAAGTCTATCACAGAGAAGATTATAAAACACTGTCCGGATTACTTGCCTCAGTATCACATGCATGTATATGATTCCTATACTTTGTGGTAAGCATGCAAACAACTTCCTCAGCAGTACTGACATTATCAACCACTACGACTTTGTCATATATTTTAGTAAGTCTCCGCTTACGTTCCTCACTTTGAGTATCACATTCTTTTGGATTGCATGCCAGCTCAGTAGTTTCCCCAACAAATATGTGTGCAGATTGTTGGACAAATGGATCAGAGTTATAAGTTAAAGAAGGAAATATCTCAGAAAAGCTTCGCTCTTGTAATATGTTTCTTTCAGCATCTTCCTTTTCCACATCATGAACAATATCTGGAGCCTCTACAGGCATTGCATTATTTACAGAATATTGAGCCTTCTGTTGCTCCCATTCATCCGCTATTTGCCGCCATGCTTTTCTAGAACTCCCTAAGTATGGATTGGAAGGCGAGTTTCTTAAAGTGTTTAAAGCATTTTTGCCATCACCTCTTATTGCTGGCGATCTATGTGCTTGCGATCTATCATTCTTACTGTTATACCCAACTCTTTCATTATCCTTTTCCCAGCCATTCATGAGACCAGAAAATGACGATTGTACCTGCTGATAAGATGCCTTATCCACCATAGTCAAACCATGTTTTAATTTAACTGAACTGGTAGCTAAATTGGAAGGTTGACCGCACTTAATAGAACAGGTACTAAAATTCCAATGCTGAATACGGCATCCTTGAAGAGAAAGGATGTCCCTTTTCCTGCAAATTGGAGTTCTGAAACCTCGTTAAGGATTTGAAATAGCCACCAGCTAGCAATCATTATGACAAGAAAAAACAATTAGATATCTCAGAACAAAATGAAAAGAAAATTTATATTTAGTTGGTGACAGGCTAAGAAGCATATGATACATATCAAAAAGTAAATTGGCAGGCAGATTGAACATTACAACAATGTTAAGAGCAAGTCTTAAGAAAAAAAAAAAACTGAACCATGCAACTCTGTTTACACAAACTTTCAACAATTATGATATTCAAAACTTTAATAAAACATAATTATTTAGACCAATTAATTTCTGTCAAAACAATGATATCGTTCATAATCCACCCCTTAACAACATTTTATTCTACATACAAAAAAGATCATGTGTATGCAAAAATGTTGTGGGTTGTTAGGTTTAATATTATTTGGTTAATTGTGCTAAATGGCCAGCTATGTTATTCATATAGCTGTACATCTACCAAATGCAGTTTGCTTGGTTCTCTCTTGTTTAAAAAATGTAATGTAGAATGATACATGTGTATTCATATTTCATTCCATTGCCATTTATATTATCAATTAGATGGTTTGAAATCAAAATGTTGGTATACTTGACCAAAATTAAAATGTAAAACTTATGCAAAATTGCTGAAATTATTTTTTGAAACATCACCAAACCAAACAACTAACATGGGCTAATAACATGACCGATTAAAAGATGAGCGGTGCAATGGAAGCAAGGATTATCAGAGCTGTAAGTAATTGACTGTTGAGAAAATATGAATTTGGAATAGAAAAGGTGGATAAAGAGAAGGATATCTAAGTGAATATAATATCAAACACACACAGACCTCATATACAAGGCCATAAACCCTGGACTTTTTAGTTGAAGCCTGAACTCTCAACCAACACGCTAAGCAATATGGAATAGAACAAGTGGATAAAGAGAATGAGAGAATGGAGAAGACGCTAAATGAAAGCCTCAAATGATGAAAGCAAAACTTAAACAGATAAAGAGAAACAGAAAAAAAGAGCCTTGCAACTATAAACAAGAGAGTGTGTTTCCCATAGGGGATGCCATAAAAAGGTACTTTCTTAATTCCAGAAAACAAACTAAATAAAAACCTAAGGTATAGAGGCTGTTTAGCGCCGTGTTTTTCGAGCGGCGCGGCCCCAAAGAAGCATTTTTTTTAACCGTTTGGAAAATGCTGTGCTGGAGCATTTTTAAAAAATTCGAACGATATGCGAGCCGCGGGCTTGACTCTGCGGCCCACGTTTCGTATTAATTTCTCACCCGCCTTTTACTAACCCACTCCCTCCCTCCCCTCTCTCGAGACCAAGCTTCTCCCTCCCCACCCTCGCGACCGAGCTTCTCTCTTGTCACCCTAGAGGTAAGAACCCTCCTCGCCTCCTCGTGTCCGATCCATGGGTTGTGTTTTGTCTCTATTTGGCTTATTTGCTCTACCTATACCCTCTATTATTTGTCTCTGCTTGGCTCCTTTATTCTCCCTGGGTCCACAGTATTCTCTACCACCATTCTCTGGCATTATGATTTTGTGATAGTTTTCTAAGCTCTATTCGGTCATTGAATTTCATCTGGTTGTTCACTGTTGTTGGATTTTGCAATTTATGCGATTTAGGATTTTGCAATTCATGCGATTTAGGTTTTTGCAATTCATGCGATTTTGCATTAGTGTTGGATTTCATTTATTGTTGATGGGGTGATGGTTTTTACTGTGAATTAGGTAGTGTTGTGATGATTGTGGTTGTACTGAGGGGAGGAGTACTTGTGTTGTGATAGTGATGTAGCTGTGCAATGGTGAGGAATACTTGTACTATGGTTTTGTTGTGGGTTGTGGTAGTTGTATTGTGGGTTGTGATTGTTGTGTTGGGTGTTTGTGGTGTGGTGGTTGTGGTACTGTGTATAGTGGTGAGGAACACTCGTACTGTGGGTTGAGTGGTTGTGTTGTGGGTTGTGGTGGTTGTGTTGTGGGTTTGTGATATGGTGGTTGTGGGTTGGGTGGTTGTGGTGCTGTCTTGTGGTGTGGTGGTTGTGGGTTGTGGTCGTTGTGTTGTGTATTGTGGTAGATGTGTTGTGGTTTGTGGTGTGATTGATGTTGGGTGGTTGTGATGATGTGTCTTGTGGTGTGGTGAGTGTGAGATGTGTGCGGTGGTGTGGTTAGGTGATTGTGGTGTGGTGGTTGTGGGTTCGGTGGATGTGTTGTGGGTTGTGATGACTATGTTGTTGGTTGTGGTGGTTGTGTTTTGGGCTTTTGTGGCTTTGATGTGGGTTGTGGTGGTTGTGCTGAGGGTTGGGTGGTTTTGGTATTGTGTCTTGTGGTGTGGTAGTTGTGGGATGTGTGTGGAGGTGTGGTTGGGTGTTTGTGATGTGGTGACTGTGGGTTANAACCGCAACCCACACATGAGCCAACACAACTAGACAACCACAATCCACAACCCCAACCACCACAGTACAAACGCAGCCACATCTCCACATACAACCATAGGCACCACACGCATCCACAACCAGCACAACCACCTCCACACAGAGCCAGACCTCCACAAACGACCACAACCCACACATGAGCCAGCAAAACCAGGCAACCACAACCTCCACAACACAAACCCAACCACACTTCCACGTACAATCACAACCTCCACACACAACCACAACCACCGTAACCACCTCCACACACAACCACAATCACCACAAAAAAACCCCAACTACATATCCACAAGAAAACCCCAACCACATCTCCACAACACAACTACAATCTCCAAACATAACCACAAGCACTACAACCACCTCCAACCACAATCAATTGTAATAACTATTTTATAAATACATTTTTCTCATTCCTTGGAGCCTAGCACATTTAAACTTTGCGCCATTTACAAATATACTGCACTGCCCAAACCCTTTTCAAGTATAAGTTGTATGGAAGGAAATAAATCAAACTTTGCTTCACTTACACCCATCCCATAGCATAGTCACCACATCCCATAACACAACCAACCAAACCACAATCACCACACCACAACCGCACATCTACACACAACCCACAACTGCCACACCACAAGACATAGCTCCACAACCCCCCGACTCACAACCAACACACCACAAACACTCAACCACACCTCCACGCACATCTCACGACCACCACATCACATGACAAAACACCACAACCACCAAACCAACAACACAACCACCACAACACACAACACAACCACCATAGTCTACAGCACAACAACCCAAGTCACGACCACCAAACCACAACCACCCAACCACACACACAACCCACAGTCACCACACCACAAGACACAACCCCATAACCACCCAACCCATAACCCCCACATCACGAACACCCAACCACACCTCCACACACATCCTACAACTACCATACCACAAGACACAACACCACAACCACCGAAACCACAACACAGCCACCACAACCCACAACACAGTTACCACAACCCACAAGACAACCACCCAACCCACAACTGCCACATCACAACCATCGAACCACACATCTACACACTGCACACAACCCACAATCCACAACCACCACACCACAAGACAATCCCACAACCACCTAACCCACAGTCACCAC
>JXCR01122472.1:19875-35296 GCA_002079205.1 Phalaenopsis hybrid cultivar | reverse complement strand
CATTTGCTGATGGGGCCGCGCTGGGCTAGTCCAAATGGAAATCTTACGGGCTTTATTGCACCCGGAAATGAATGAATTTGCATATCCAACACCTAAATTTTGATATTTACAATGCTAGCACTATTGCTCATAAATAAAAGATGTATTTTACTTTTACCTAGATTATAATGTTAAAAATTTGGATGTGACGTTAAAATTTTTACTTATTTATATAAATATGAAAATTTAATTGTAGGAGTGGGATTTGGAGCCTGCTATTGCTCACTCCGCTCTAGCTCAAGGGCTAAAGAATGAATAGCTCGTGTATGCTCTCAGATTGCAGTGCCTAAAGATACTCACTGAGATTTCAGAGCTAGCCAACAATCACATTTTACCTTAAGAATATAGCTCTATGCATCTGTGAGTCCCTGTCAAATCTTCCAACCCTCTACAGAAGAGGCTCCCCAAAGCGGTGGATGAAGATAGCGCGAGGACTCTCGTCTAATCGCTGTCCATAGCATGAAGATGACCGACCACCTCATGACAATAGAGGGGCTGACAGGAGCAATGGTCGGAGAGGTCAGACTCGGCGCCCTGACTAGCGACCTATTCGATATGACGAGTGTTTGGTTGATTGTCATGGAAAGTCTAAAGCTACTCCACTGAGTGTCTCGACGGCTAAGACATTTGAGGAAATTCAAAAAAAAAATTCAAGAAGGTGCACTTGTTAAAAATTGAAGCTTTCCTCTAGGACCTAAGGGAGTATTGTGCCTAGCATCATGATACGCGTCTCCAAGTGCTATTACACTCTAGGGGCTCATGCAAGTGCACGTGTCGTATCAGTAATATTATATTTTAGATTCTAGAATGTCGATCTCATAGAGAACAAGGTGATTCCAATATAGGAAAATTTCTAGCCTACTGACTTTATTCTTAGCCTGGAATTTTGATTTGGTTAAAGTCCTACAAACTAAACCTATGGTATTACAAGCAGTTGTAAAGTTTAAATCTTACTGAAATCCTACTTAACTAGGTGTTGTATTGATGAATATCATGTTCTAGAAATATCCTCCTTTGTAATGATGTAAGTGGAGTACAAGATTTGCAAATTACAAATTGTAAATTTGGCTAGTGACAAATAGGAGCAACTCTCTTCTTTACCCTCTCTTAAGAGCATAAAGAATATTGGTTAAATGAATTCAATTCCTTAAATCTCATTTTGAACCCATCAAAGAATATTTCTCTAACATTTGCTTCTCCATACTAGGCATATCCACCTATACCCCACAGTTCAACGTGACTAACATTGTTGGCTTTACCATAACTCTCCCAAGTCATTATGGTTCACTACACATTTTAACATTTTACTTGGTAAGAATGAAAAGTAAATGAAGATGTGATGGTTAATTAACACATTAAAAAATTAAAAGCAATTTCACAACACTTAACATCCCTACACATCCTACTTAATTATCATAAGGTAAGGTAAAGAAAGCTACTCAAGAAACATGAGAGAAACAACACACCAAGTCATTGAAACAAGAGAATTCCACTATCCAAATGCTTGCACAACAAAAATACAACAACAAAGACATAATAAACTTATCTTCCTTTCTTTTATAATGATCTAAAGACGCTTCACCATTACTCCTCCTAGCTTCTGATTGTTACTCCTGAAAGATTTCCCTATCCTCTGCACTAGAAGAAGGAGGGGAGGAGATACTAGATTAGGCTAACCAACTTACATCAATTCTTCAATCTTTCCATGCTTAACAACCATAGAATTCCTCCTTCATCAATCCTTCAACAACAACATACATAGCAAATTTATAAACCTATTTACATAGCATAAGAATCATTCCACGACCTCTTAGCAACTCCACGTGACCTGCTTCTCGAACTACCAAAATTGCTTCAAGCAGTTGCCAATGCCTAGGAACTCAAGAGTTTAGTGCCTATGCGCCAGTATCGCGATGTCTAAGTTCCAAGTGGGTGGTACCTTAGCTTCATCCTCTCGGTTTGCCAAGGTGGAGACTAGTGCCTAGGCTCCCAGTGGTCCGGTGCTTAGGTGCCAGTCTCCTTGTGCTTGATACACCAAAATAATGTGTTATTTCAAGTATATATATGCTTATTTTTTGTGATATTGCACTTTAACGAAGGGTATTTTTATGTTTTTGTTACAGGTATATCAATTTGAGGCATTTAGAGCAAAAGTAGCAAAAAGGACGAAATTTGGAGCCAAAACGGTGAATTTTGGCATTCTGATGCCTCAAGCGCCAGAACTGGCGCCTGAAGTGTCATTTTATAGAGAGTTGACACCTGAAGCACTATTTTACTGAGAGCTAGCGTCTGAAGCGCCAAAACCTAGAACAGTGTTGTCTTAAAGCAGGATGGTGCTTGAAGCGCCAGAACCAGCGCCAAAGATGATTTTTTGCGGATTAAGGGTGTTTGAAATGAATTTTGTGTGAATTTCAAAAGGGACACTTGTTAAACGCCCCATGTAGTGATTCAATGCATCTAGACACTTTGGAAGGTTTTTTTATGAAGGGTTATGTCTCTTGGATCAATAGACATGTCTTTTAAATTCAAAGGGGTTAACTTTTGGATAGAATTTTGGAGGGAATATTGAAATCCTTTTGGAGGGAGGCAACCTCTACTAAAAGAGAGAAAAGTCTAGGGCTTGAAGGAGGAGGCGTGAAAGGAAGTGTGAAAGGGGGCTGAAGAGAGAGAGTGGCATGAGATAGAGAGAGAGAAAGACAAGAGCTTAAAGATTTTCCTCAAGGATTGTAAGAGGAGAGGGAAGGTGAGAGATTTCTTTTTCATGACACTTCTAAGAGAGAATTGAGAGTACTTGTAAAAATGGAAAGCACTTGAAGAGAACTTCTAGAGATTTGTTTGGGAAGGGGTGTGAGTAAGTTGTGTTCTTTTATTTTTTTATTTTGTAAACTTATTTTTATATATGAAATCTGTGTTTTGCTATATCCTTCTCATGAATGCTGAGTAATCTTCTTTATCCTTCTCCCTACTTTGAGATATGGTTTTGTGAAGAATTGATTTTGTTTTATATCATTTTAAATATCAATAATTTGTGATGATTCGAACTTCAACTTTTATTTACTTTTTACAATCCATATACTCATTGTAAAAAGAGAATAAGACAATGTTAATTTTAATTTCTTTTTGGAACTCATTGTAAAAAGAGAATAAGACAATATACCAGTGCCNATGATTTTAATTTCTTCACAATCCATATACTCATTGTAAAAGGGAATGATGCTTTCTTAAATTTGAACTCTTCATCACAAAAAGTTTGTTTAGTTTTTGTAAGTTTACTTTTGAAAGTTTAGTCATTAGTTTAATTAACTTAGTTCTTTTTAACAACATTTTTATTTAGCATTCACTCAATTACTCTAGATTTGAATTTTGTACTTCAGTATTATAGTTTAAATTGTGATTTAAATTATAATCATAAGAATTTACCGATAGACATTTCCAACTTTCCTATGGGATAAATATCTAAGACTCCATTAGAGTCATTTATTACTTGAGCGATATATATACTTGTGTTATTTTTAGGGGATACAATAGTTTAAAGATTTTTAAAAGATAAAACTATTTTCACTAAAGTTATTTTTGTTGGGACTAAATTGCATATTTACTATTGTATCTGTCGTGTGTGTTTTGTAATATTGAAAAATTTTTGCAAAAATAACACACTAAATCTGCCCGCATCAGTGCTCCTTTAGCTTTAGGTCTCCTTCATATTTTCTTATTTCCAATACCTATTATACCTGCAATAAAAAATCAAAAAATCTTTCATTAAAGTACATTCTCATCCATAAAAATATGCAAATAATAAAGAGATAATAACTTTCCTATCTAAAGGTTACTTATCCTCAAGTAACAGTAAGGTTTAAATATCACTTTAGTTAACTTATAGAAGTGTGTTTCGTAGAAACTATCAACAATCATGCATCAGTAGATTCATAGTGATAAAAATATGATAGCTCTAATAAACTAATCTAGTCCTATGGTGTAAGAAACTTTGCATTCAACCAAGAAATTAACACATGTTAAATAATTTACATTAGATGGTAAGTAGATAGAATGTAAGCACCCCCTTTAAAAATTTTACTAATACTTTATATACATAAGTAAGCTTAGGAATGTAGCGAAGCTTCAAATTTAAAAAGAATATAATGAAACCAATTTTTGATAAGGCTTCTCCTCAAGCTTCTTCTCACTTTATATTTTCTTTTATACTTTTTTCTCTTTTTCTTGAGGATTAACTTTTTAATATGTAGCATACTTTTATGAGACTTACTATATCTGGTTAGGTCTTCTAATAATTTTGATTTTCGCTATCATTTCCTTAAAATAAAACACTCCACAATCCTCCACTTTTTAAGTTTTTTTTTCTAAAAAATAGGAAGCATTAGTTGAAAATATAATTTTATGGAAGCTCAATTCTTATTAAGTATATAACTAAATGCAACCAATTTAACAAATATGCAATACTTTTTTTTAAAGTAAAAATTAAATCATTTTTCTACATGTTGATTTGCTCAATTAGCTCAACACTAGTCTAGCCTAGTTTACATAGAGTTTAACATAAGTAGATTATGTTTCCCTTTTACTCAAAATTGTAATAGATCAAAATTTAACCCCACATTCCTTAAGTTAATTAAAAGTATTAAATCAAACTCAATTTACTTAGGACGAACAAGTTTAAGCTTTAAAAGATTTTTCTTCCCCCCAAACATAATTTTTAATAAAATTTTAATAAAATGGGAAGAAAATAGTATAAGAAATACTTCCTACCACATGTGTCTATCAATTAGAATAAAAGATATACACTAGAATAAACATGTGTGAAATACCAAGTAAATCTGAGCTAAACAGGATGCTGAATAAAATTAGCTCCATAAAGTCTGAATATTACAACATACCTATAAAACCAGTTCCACAGTACATTATAGACTGATCCAATAAAAGTAAAAGTAATAGTGGCAGTAGCAGAATAAAATTAGCATCCTATACATCGATATAAAAGAGAATAAATACTACTCCTCTACCTCATCATCATCCTCCTCATCTTCCTCATCTTCCTCATCTCAATCTTCTTCTTCTTCATCATCATCATCATCATCATCATCATCATCCTCTTCTTCCTCCTCAAAGTCCTCCTTCATCAACCAGTTATGCTTTTAAGTCTAATAGGGAGTATACACAAGGAACTCAATGGGATTATCTCATCTAATCCATTAATTCCTCTTGTACATTGCCAGCTGGGTGGCTTGAAAACTAGCAAATTGATCGCATTGGCTTTTATTCTAACAATCCATGTGACATATGGTCCGCTAGATCATAAACCATAATCTGAATAATAGAAATATAATCCTCAATTTTACCCAACCTCTCTAAAATAGAAGCCAAACTAGTGGAAAGACGAGGTTGTGAATAAGAAGTAGAGGGCTGAGAAGAAGTGGGTCTAGAATAACTAGCTCTAGAACCAAAAATGGTGTGTTTGTCATATAAATTCAATTTTTTTTGAAGATATGCTTCAAATGCAGAGGTTTCTCCTCCTAACTCCCAAAAGACACACTTGAATTTTGTAACAAAAAGATGGTTGATGGGTGCTCCAAACCAATAGTGGATCCCCTCCTTATGGTATTTACTATAGAATGGTGGATGAGGTACCCTATGTCAATTGATTTCTTGATTTAGATGCAAAAGTTTAAAGAGGCTCTTCTCTGGTGACCTCACTTAAATTGGTAGAGGCAAGTAGCTTGGCAGAAATGAAGTACTGCGAAGCCTTAGAGGCTGCGTTGAGCTTGGATGATAGAAAATTGATTTTATGATCATTTCTAATTTTCCAACCCCCCTGCCATCAGTTATGAATCTAATGATCTCATCCAAGTTAGTATCAACAGAGGAGAAATTAGAGTATAAATTTTTAGGGACATTTCTCAAGGAAAATGTGTTAATACGAGAAGGAGAGATGTCCACCTTACTTGTCTCTCACATAGACTGGCTCGTCAAAAGCCTCAAAAAGATTAACACAAAACTCCCTAGCAACTAAATCATAGCTGAGCTAGTGTTGTAACAATAATTTTCTCAATCTTGACTCTCAATCATACTCTTAGTAGCAACCCCAAGGCTTATAAATCCATGCTTTGCAATCAACTTCTTCGATGTAAAGAAGTCATTGTAACCCTCCTCAGCTTTGGAGCTTACAAATTTCTTCTTCTCAAATGAAGATATTGATTTGTTGCCCTTTTCTTTAGAATCCATTGAGCAGTAATAAGATGAAAATTACAAGGAATAAAGATTGAAATTATTGTGGATGTAAACAAGATGCAAATTAAAAGCTAAATTAATTTTTTTCTCGAAAAAATCTTCAATCCAAACTCTCTCCCATCAAAAATTTAAAAATCTAAAGTGGAAATCAAAGGAAAGGAGTAAGGGAGTGAAATTTACCATCTAGAAGTAAATTTAATTCACAAGAATCTCTTGGATCAAAAGAAATTGGAAGAAAAAAGGATTCTTAAGTTATCCCCTCTTGGCCGCCGAAGTAGAGCAGGGGAAGGAATTTCATGAAAATGAAGTAAACCGACTCAGTTTATGGCCTAATAGTCGAACAACAGGTAGCAACGCCTAGGTACCGCGATAGTAACACCAAGGCACCGCTTGCCCATAGTGGCGCTTAGGCATCCAAGTGGGCACCTCCTACGCACCCAAGCCTAATTTGGCATAGTCACTTGATTTGCAATATTCATACATCCTAAGTCCTTAATCACACTTAATACCTTATAACTATAGATAAATAAGGTCACTCTTCCTCCTTCTCATCACATATCACTCCTTTAATTCCTAATCTCCAATGAAATCCTCCTCTATTGACCGTAGGTGCTTTCATGTTTTTGGTAAATACCATATACTAAGAATTCAACAAAATTGTTACTTATAATTCATTAGTTTCACCAATATATTTCAATACGATAAGCTACATAGCTAGTGAACCCAATCAAATTAGCTTACATGTTGCCAATTCTCATGTTCTACCTTTCCAATTAAAATATACACCTCAACCTATGTTATGGAGGAAACATCGATTGATCCACTTTAAATTACCTGTTATTATTGCATATTTTATGATCATTTTATGCATATTTTTAGTGATATTACACTTTAACGGAAGGTAGTTTATGTGTTTTTAGTTTCATGAACATGGAATGAACATTTGGAAAAAAATGAACAAAAATGGTGCAATTTATATGACGCCATAGCACCACAGATACATGTAATGGGCAATATAGCACTAGTAACTTCCCCTCTAGAAGATCCATTAAATTTGGCCAAATTTTGAAGGGATGTTTGAAGCAACCCTTGGTTAATTTCTGAGATCTATTTATATGGAAAAAAATTGGACAAAATAGAGGACATTTTGGCAACATTTGAAGGCTTTAGGAAGTCCCACTTTTGTGTTTAACTATGATTTTATGTGTATTTTATGTTGCAAGAGTAAGAGTTTGGAGATTTCTTCAAGGACACTCCATAATTTATGCTGGGGAGAAGATATAAGGTAGTTTGTATTTGTGTTTAAGTTTTTATTTCTACGACTTGGATTTTAATACAAATTTGGTGTTGTTGTTTTATTCTCCATGAATTCTAAATAGTTCCCTTTCTTTCTCCTTGCTCTTAGGAAATAATCTTCTAGGATGAGAATGATTTACAAATTTCTTTTTTACTTTGAAAAATTATGGTGGCATTTTCACCGATTCTTCATTGACTTGACAAATTGGCCACTTGAGAGGTTAAAATTTGTTGAGAAACATAAAGACGCGGGAGGGCTATGATTTCATCGAACTAGTAAGTGTCACACTTCATTCTAGGCAGAGCCATTGCGATCACCTAAGGGGGAGTGCAAATAGATAGATAAGTTTTGATAGGGACAGAATTGATGTTTCTAGGGTAACATACTAGATTATTTTTTGAATTGGTTTAGAATTTGTATCATAAGGGTGATCTCTAGTAGGTCCTATAAAGAGGGCACAGTGGGTAATTTGGAGGTGAGAGACCAGAATCTACTCAACACTACTACACAAGCTGGTGAAAAACTCTAAATTAACCAATGTTCTTTGCTAGCAACGAGAGGGGGTAAAGAATAAGAATGCTCCTATTTGTCACAATACATTATCATATTTTAAGTTTTTTAAATCCTGCATAGATTAATATCTCATGCAAGGGGGAAAGATCTTTACATATTATTTAAACTCGTTAGAATTACTTTTATTAACCTGTTAATCATAGTTGTTTCTATCTACTTTAATTTTTTCTTAACCATTGTTATAATTTAATTTTTATTTAAATATGAAATTTAATTAAAATTTGCTTTTGAGTTTAGAAAGCCAACTTAAATAGTCGAACAATCCTCGTGGGATCGACACTTGGATTTTTAAAGAAAATCATATATTACTTAGAACGATACGTATACTTGCGTAGTACCTCTAGTGTGAAGTTTTATTATTTATTTTCCATATCATTTCATCACTGAATATAATTTGAGTCAAGTTTTTTACAATATTTTGGAGATTAAAAATAAATGTAAATGCGGGTTGGGTCAAGTTTTTGGTGTCGTTTCTAGGGATATATAACAAAAATCTTTTTAAATTTAGAAAGTAAACTTTTTTATTTGCAGTTGTGATTGAATTATAAATTTAATTTTATTAATAATTAAAAACCAAAAAATCTAGAATCCAACAATTCAAAATTCAAATTTTTTTTTAAAAAGCCAAAAATATAAAAAACAAAAAAATTAATTTTTTTTTGTTGTGCTATTTTATTTTCTGAAATTTTATCATTTGTATATGTAGTTCGGGATTTGAAGGTTTGGTGCCCTACAATTTTAAATTAAAACATACTATAAGAAAAATTCAAAAACAACGAAGACTTCATAATTTTCAAGATATGGCAAACACTTCACAAAATAATATTGAAATTCAAAATGTTGAAAATGAACATCATAATTTACAAAATCATTTAAGGGATTATGCAAACCCTACGACTGATGAAATTCACTTAAGTATTCAAACTCCTGCTGTAGTGGCTAACTCATTTAAACTTAAACCTGTAATAATACAAATGGTACAAAACAATCAGTTTGGGGGAACACCAAATTAGGATCCAAATTTACATCTTGTAAGTTTTTAAAAATTGTGTGCTACATTTAAATCTGATGGTGTATCAAATGATGCTGTCAGAATCAAAATTTTTCCTTTTTTCATTAAGGGATAAAGCTAAGATATGGTTAAATTCATTAGAACCTAGATCTATTAGAAATTGGGGAGATTTGGCTCAAAAATTCTTGGCTAAGTATATTTCACCTTCAAAAACTGTTAAACTTAGAAATGATATTACTTCTTTTACTCAGTATGGGAGTCAATTTATGAAGCTTGGTAATGATTTAAGGAACTCCTTAGAAAGTGTTTATATCATGCTTTTCCAGACTGATTAATTGTTCAAAATTTTTATAATGAGTTAGTTGGATCCCTTAGATCTATCATAAATGCTATTGTTGGAGGTTCATTAATATCTAAACCATTTGATGAAGCCTATGCTTTAATTGAAGAAATGACTACAAATAATTTTCAATGGTCTTTTAAAAGCTTAAATCCTAAGAAAGTAGCCAATATTCATGATAATGATGTTATTTTAATAGTTTTTTCACAAGTTGCTGCATTATCTAGGAAAATAGACCAAATTAGAATGAATTTTTTTTCAAACACCTCAATTGATTGAAGAAAATTTATTATCAGAAATGCTTGATTCACAAACTTCATTAGAAACTATAAATGCTTTTAATAGACTCAATAACCCATATTCTACGTATTATAACCTAGGTTGGAAAAACTATCAAAACATAACTGGAATAACAATTCTAGTGGTGGAAGTCAACAATGGGGGAACAATCAAGTAAACCCATTGGAAAACTGGAACAATCAGGTTAATTCTAAATTTAGACCTACTTATCCTCGTGGATTTAATAATAATCAACAAGTTAAGGAGAAGAAGTTATCATTAGAAGAAGTGGTGTTACAAATGGGTAATCAATTACAGAGTTGGAGTGCTGTTACAAGAAACATAGAGAATCAACTGGGACAAGTTGCTAATGCACTTAGAAATAGGCCTCAGGGAACACTTCCTAGTAATGTTGAGATCAATCCTAAATATAAAAGTAAAGAGTAACAAGTTAAAGCTTTCCAATTAAGAAGTGGGAAGGAATTGAGTGTTGGTGTTCAACAAGAAATTGAAGTTGAGGGAGAAGATAAAGAAATTGAAAAACCTGAAGAAAGTTTTTCTAAAGAAGTTGAAAAGTATTTTTCTCCAACTAAGAAGAATGAAGAAAGGCCACCATCTTCTTTTCCTCAAACACTTATACATCAGAAACTTGATCAACAATTTTAAAGATTTTTTGAGATATTTAAAAAGCTTACAATTAATATACTATTTGTAGAAGCTCTAGAACAAATGCTAAGTTATGCAAAGTTTATGAAAGTAATTTTAAATAAAAATGGAAGTTTAAAGATTATGAGACTGTTGCACTTAATGAAGAGTGCAGTGCAATAATTCAAAAAAAGCTTCCTAAAAAACTTAAAGGTCTTGGTAGTTTCACCATACCTTGTGCAATAGGAGAAAAAAATTATGGAAAAGATTTATGTGATTTGGGAGCAAGTGCTAATATCAAGCCATTATCTATATTTAGAAGACTAGGTTTAGGAGATATTTCTTCCACTATTGTAACCCTACAGTCAGCTGATCGATCTATCACTTATCTTAAATGGGTTATAGAAGATGTGTTAGTTAAATTGGATAAATTTTTCTTCCTTGTTGATTTCATTGTGTTAGATATAAAAGAAGATAAAGAAATTCCTAATATTTTTGGGAGACCTTTTCTAGCTACTATACGTGGAATGATAGATGTGCAAAAAGGAGAATTAACCATGAGAATTAATGATTAGGAAGTAATTTTTAATGTGCTTAAATCAATGAAGTATCTTGATAAAGGAGAAGTTGGTAAATGCTATAGAATGTATATAATTGACTATATGATTGCTAGTCATTATCAAGAAATGTGTGAAGTTATATCGAATAAAAAAGATGAAGTAACTTTGGTACAAAAGGAATTAGAAACTAATATTTTTTTTGAAATTGAATTAAAAGAGAAAAACTTTGAGGAGTTAAATTATGTTCATGAAGAATTTGAAATTTTAGATATTACAAAACATAGCAAACCTCTGATACCTTCTATTGAAAACCTCCTGAACTTGAGATGATGGTTCTACCTACTCATTTAAAGTATGCATTTTTGGGGAACTCATCTACATTGCCTGTTATTATATCCTCAGATTTAACTAATGAATAAGAAGAAAAAAGTATTAGAGACATTAAAAAATCATAAGAAAGCCTTTGGATGGACACTAGCTGATATTAAGGGATTTGTCCTTCAATCTGTATGCACTAAACTTTAATGGAAGAAAATTATAAGCCTAGAATTGATCCTCAAAGAAGATTAAATGCTACAATGAAAAAGGTTGTTAAGAAATAAAATTTAAAGTGGTTGGATGCTAAAATTATTTATCTATTTTAGATATTTCATGAGTAAGTCCTATTCATTGTGTTCCTACGAAAGGAGTAGTGACTGTTGTTGCAAATGAATGAATGAATTAATTCCTACAAAATAAGTCAATGGATGATGAATTTGTATTTATTATAAAAAATTAAATTCCGCGACCAGGAAAAATCATTTTTCTCTACCTTTTCTAGATCAAATGTTGGATAGACTAGCTTGACACCATTATTTTTTCTTTTTGGATGAATATTATGGATACCACCAAATACCTATTACTCTTGAGGATCAAGAAAAAACAATATTTATTAGTCCTTATGGAACATTTGCTTTTAGGAGAATGTCATTTGGATTATGTAATGCACCTGCAATATTTCAAAGATGTATGATGTCAATTTTTTGTGATTTAATTAAGAAAGGAATTGAAGTATTTATCGATGATTTGTTAGTTTTTGGAACTTCTTTCAATTCATGTTTAGATCATTTTGTTAGTTTTTTGAACTTCTTTCAATTCATGTTTAGATCATTTAATGAATGTTCTAAAATGTTGTGAAGAAACAAACTTTTTTCTTAATTGGGAAAAGTGTCAGTTTATGGTTGCAGGAGGAATTATTTTGGGACATAAGATTTATGAGAAAGGCATGGAAGTAGATTCAACAAAAATTCATGTCATTGTTGGATTACCACCCTCTACTAATGTTAGAGGAATAAGAAGTTTTCTAGCACAAGCTGGTTTCTTTAAGCATTATATTAAAGATTTTCTAAAATTTTCAAGCCTTTATGTCAACTGTTTGAAAATGATGCTAATTTTGACTTTAATGAGGAATGCCTTAATGCTTTTAATTTATTGAAAAAAAAATTAATTACTGCACCTATTATGTTTCACCTGATTGGACAAAATATTTTGAATTAATGTTTGATGCTAGTGATTATGCTATTGGGGTTGTGTTATGGCAGAAATATGATAAAATTTTTAAAGTAATATATTATGCTAGTAAAACTCTTCATGAAACTCAAATTAATTACATTATTACTAAAAATGAACTATTAGCTATATTATATGCTTTTGATAAATTCAGACCTTATATTATTTGGAACAAAATGTATTTTGCATATTGATCATTCTTCAATAAAGTATTTAATGATGAAGAAGGATACAAAATCATGATTAATTATATGGGTCCTTCTAATGCAAGAGTTTGACTTTCAAGTTGTGGAAAAGAAGGGTACTGATAATGAAACAGTTGATCATTTATCAAGGCTTGAAAAAGAAAATAATAATTTTAATGATGAAATTAATGAAAGTTTTCCTGATGAATATTATGGAATTAATGAATGGTAAGTTTTGTGGTATGTTGATATAGATAACTATTCAGTTAGTAATTTTTACCTTACGAACTTGATAGCCATCAAACAAAAAATTTCATTAATGAATTATTTTTGGGATGACCCTTATTTATATGAACAATATAAGGACTTAATTATTTGAAGATGTGTACCAATTGAAGAAACCTAAGAAATTATACAAAAGTGTCATAAATCTAACTTTGGAGGACATGTTAGGTTGATAAAATTGCATTTAAAATTTTACAATTTGGATTCTATTGACCTACACTATTTAGAGATGTAGATTTTTATATAAAAACATGTGATAGATGTCAAATAGTAGGCAATATTTTTTAGAAGAAATGAAATGCCCATAAATTTTACTCTTGAAGTTGAATTTTTTGATGTTTGGAGTTTAGATTTTATGGAATAATTTATACCATCCTTTAGAAAAATTTATATTTTAATAGTTGTGGATTATGTTTCAAAATGGATTGAAGTGGTTGCTTGATCCCGATTTTTTATATCTAAGGCGCCAAAAACTTGATATGTGTAGTAAAAGTAAGTTGTGTAAAATATATATAAGTATAGGCAATTATTAAAGAGATTCTAAGCAAGAGTAATAATGGACTTTCTATTTAAGCCCCAAATATTGATCCCACGGGGAAGGTTTAAATTTGTAATGATAAATTTTATTAAGAAATTCACAGAAATTCAAACAAAATTTTCTGTCACTAATTTCAAATGTTGAGATAAAAACTAAATTACTTAACTATTAGCAAAACAAAAATGTAAGATTTAAACAGAAACTACTAATCTACTAATTATGTTTATGTAATGAAGATTTCTTATGTGAAAAAGAATCATTCCCACTACAATGAGGTTTTGGTGAAATGAGATGAGATAAATGTTTATAATATGTATTGTGCCAAATAACAGTAGTTTTAATTCTCTACCCTGATACAGTGCATCAAAAATCATTGGCTAATCCCAAGTTTAGTCCCTAAATCCGTGGCTAGGCTAGGAGGATCCCAGCTCCCACTCCAGAGCTCCCACTTCTCTTCACCTGAAGGCTAACTCTCGCTTTAGTTTTTAAACACTAACACTGAATTCGGGATTTTAGACTTTCACCCTAAAGATTCTCCAATTATACACCCAACAAAGAATATTTCTTATTTGCACTTAATTCCATGAATGAATTTCTCCTCCATGAAATCAAATGTGATCCTCACTCTTTTGTAGAACTCATACTCCATTTTCCGGATCATATGTTTCACAACACATTTTAACAACTCAATTGGCCAGATCAAAAAGTAAATTAAGTTCAGAGTTGAAAAATCATCATAACTTATTTTATATTTTAATATTGACACATCTATGTTATCTCTTCATTTCACCATATCTCAGAGTAGTGAGAAAGATAGAGGAAATTACTCAGACTTCATGAGAAAGATACAAAAAAACACAAATTTTATATCTAAAATAAAGTTCATACAATATTAATAAACAAACAACACTTATCTGAAACTATTTCTTAAAGCAAATCCCTTGTAGCCTTTCCTTAGAAATGTAGGAAGAAGATATCTCTCACTTTTCCCCTTCTCCAACACTCTTACAGAATGTTTTACACTTAATCTCACCACATAAACTCTAAATTATAAAAGAAAAATCATTAATTGGCTCCAATGTGGTGGTGGAATGAAAATGGATTATGAAGAATAGCGAAAAGGAACGTGAAGGAGTGAAGGAGTGAAGGAATCTATTTCCTGATAAATTTCGGCCCAAAATAGAGCCTAGGGTCGGTTCTCCAAGAGGTGCCTCCAAAATCTCTTAAAAAATTGTCCAAATACGTCGAATCTTCTAGAAATAGGGGCTGAACCAACATTGGCGTCGTCGGCACCAGTGTCTCGCAATTTAATTCACTGCTCTCTGTTTAAAGATGCCATCGGTGTTGAGTAAAATTCTTAGTATGTTATGTTGTTCTGCACAGTCGGTGCTGCCCTTGGCGCGGTCGGCGCTGAGTATTTCTTCAAAAACGTCATTTTGACTTTAAATTCCATCCTTTTTGCTTTAAGTCCTAAAAATCAACAACCTGCAAGAGAATATCAAAATATCTTCCATTAAAGTGCAATATCACCAAAAATAAGTATAAAATATGAGTCTAAAAATGTATATATTTTCGGTGTATTAAAATCCCCCAAACTTACATGTTACTTGTCCTCAAGTAACTCCTCTACTACATAAGATATCTCTCACATTTTTTTTACATGAATCTTTTAAGATATTTAATACTTCAAAAATAAAAATTTCTTTACTTAAAATAGAAAAAACATTGTCTTATTCTCTTTTACAAAAAATCTTATACTCTAGAATTAACCTTTATTATTGAAAATTTTTACTTAAATTTACTATATAGTTAGAAACATAAATATAGTTATCTAAAGTTAACTCCTAATACCAAAGATCATGTTAAATTTTAAATTTTGA
>JXCR01122472.1:0-19675 GCA_002079205.1 Phalaenopsis hybrid cultivar | reverse complement strand
TGCTAATATGAAAAACTACAAGGCTTAAAACATTAAATTGCACATAATACATATAAAATCTGTTGAGAAAGAGTTAATTACAATGCATATAACAAAATGATGAAACTAACAACAGAACTAAACTAAATTCTAGAAATGAAAATAGTTTTACAAATTACAGTTTTACATTACAACATAACAACAGACTCTCAAAATCTAATAAACAGTCTCAACAATATCACAAAACACATAACATAGTCACAAAGTACAATCACATACAAACTAACAAAAAGATCACCAACCATCATCTTCTTCATCATCAACATCCAACTTTTGCTGCTGATATGGAGTATAAACAGGGTGAATAAAAAACTAAACTGAATGATCACCCCTTATGTATCTCACTAATGCATCATCATAAGCATTTTGCTGTTGATATAGTCATAAAGTACAATCACATACAAACTAACAAAAAGATCAACAGTCATCATCTTCTTCTTCACCAACATCCAACTTTTGTGTTGATATGGAGTATAAACAGGGTGAATAGGGAACTAAACTGAATGATCACCCCTCAGGTATCTCACTAAAGCATCATCATAAGCAATATCATATTCAAACTTTTGCCGAATCAAATCATCTGTATGAGCATTTATGGCATCCATGTTCTATAATCTATGACCCATTCTCAAAATATCCCGCTATTGAATCATCGTCTGGTATAATAGTTCCCTGTTACTGGGGTCACTAGAAGTAGGCTCACTAAAATAGGGGTCCTAGAAGTAGAAGGAATATCCCTGCCCTTACTTCCAGATCTCCAATCAACATGGGACTCATAAGTCTTAATGTTTGCAGGCCCAATAGGTCTTTAAGGCTTAATCCTCTCCTCATCTGGTTTTAAATCAACTCCTGCCTGCTCACAAAGTGTGTAAATAAGAATAGGGTGTGCCAATCCACCAATAGTCTATCCTAGAGCAATAGATCGAGTGCTCATATAAATAATAGAGCCTACATTTATGTCCATCACTTGCTGAATACAGAAGTTCAGGATGGCTCTATCCTTGGTCACCTTACTATTGGTTTATTGGAATCATTCTCCTAGATATAAAATAATGTCAGACCTTAGAAACTACATTTAGCATAGAAAGAGGAAAGTTGACTTTAACTCCATTCTTTACTTTCCAAGCCCCTTTCTCACTAGTCAGAAAAGAAATTACCTCATCTAAGGTCTCATTTATAGCAGAAAATGAATGATACTGGCATCTATAAACATCCTCTAACTGATAAAACTCATTTATTTTTATGAAGGTAAACTCCACCTTTTTTCCACAAATAAAACAAAATCATCAGAAGCTTCCAAAAAGTTGGCATAAAATTCCATTACTTTCCCAACTATCGTATCAGCAGTAAAATAACAGAAGTTTTCCCACTGCCGAGCGATAATTAATCGTTCAAGTTCTCCTCCCAGATTTTTGAAAACACGATCCAGAATCACTTTTTTATTTTCACGAAGACTATGAAATCGAGCACTAGCTTTATAGCTAACAAATTTTTGCTCGTCATAATCTATTTTTCTTTTGTTCGCTATAGGTGCCATAGGAAATCTAAGAAAAATATGATAAAAATCCGAATAAATTCCAAAATTCTAAAAATTAAAATGTAAAGCACTTTAAACTTAAATCCACTAAGTAAGAGTTCTTCACCAAAGCATTTTCTCAAAATATCTCAAAAAAATTCCAAAACTTTCGGATCTAGGCAATGTGAGAAAAATCCTTGGTAAAAATTAAAAATTTTTAGTTTAAAGTGTAGCTCTTACCTAGAGAAGATGAAATCCAAAGTTAAATCACCTCAAATTTGCCCAAAATCAAGCTCAAGGTGTGAAAACTGAAGGTTGAAGGTAACTCAAGGGGTAAAAATGGAGGTTTACAGTGAAAATCATGAATTTAAGGGGTTAAGGGTTGCTCTCAGGTTGAAGGCGCCGTCGGTGCCCATTCCAGCGGCGTCGGTGCTGAAGGCCCGAAATTTAATTTTTGAATTTTTTTTTGAAAATTTCAATTTTCTTTCAATTTACTCCATAGTTTTTTTAGTATTTTTAAACACACATTTTTATTTAACAATAATTCACAAATAAACATTTCACAAACAATCATTTTCACAAACAACAACAAACTAACTTTTATATATGAAAATACACTTTTTACAAATATATTTTTAAAATTAAACATTCACACCTTCTAAGCAATCTAAGTATAAATCAACGTCGAAGTGAAGCCATAACACTAAACAATGACACAAAACTATACACATAATAAATGTTCAGAATTCTAAAGCAAAACAAACCAAACCAAATCCAATCCACACAATTACATTAAATACATAAATATTCCTAAGCAAATAGAGAATCCAAAGTCTTCAATTATTTTGCCTCTTTTTCAGTGCTTTCTCCTCCTCTAATATCTCCCATGGATTGATAATGAACATATAGGTTGTAGAAGGATCGGTACGGGAATTGATCTGTCAAATTTTCTTCGATCCACCCATTTTTCTTAAACATCCAAACTAATCCTGCTTCAAAATTTCCAGTATGATCAAAATTTTTTCTTTTATTATCCAATCTAGGTGATTAAAAAGGTAATTAAGATCTCCCACTGCATTCATAATACTCTGAAGTTCCCTTTCAATTTTCTTCAATTTCTTCTCCAAAGCAAGCGAACTTCCAACTGTTGGTGGTATTAATGGAGTTGAAGCATGTGAAGAATGATCTATAATAGCATTTAATGCTTCATTTTCATTTCCAACATAATTATCATCAATAGGGATCATGGGCTCCCAAGGTAGTAAAACTTTTTCCCAACTTTCATATGACACTTGAGATTGACTGCAAATCAGAAAAAAATGTAGAAGGATGCCCAAGTCCATAAATTAGCCCATTTATAATGATAACCATAACAGATTTAAATATGATTGATCCTATATCAATGGTTTTTCCATTTGAATGTAGTAATTTAAAATAACACTTTCTTTGGTGACTCTACTAATCTTCATAGTAGGGAGTAATTTTGCAGAAATAAGGAAACACCACGGCTTTGAAATTGGATTAAGTGATGAAGCAGAGAAACTAATATATCCCTCATCTTGTACTTCCCGCATAGTACTTTCATCCGTCAAAAAATTATAAACATCTTGCATCAAATCTCATATAGGGACAAAATTTGTATATTGACATATTGGAACATTTTCTATCATATACAATTCATTAATCCTTGCAGGAGTAAATGGTACAGCCTTACCTCTTATGAAGACAAATCTTTGGGTAATTTCATGTAAATTTGCATAAAACTCCTTTACTACAGGTACAACAGCTGCAGCGGTAGTGTAACATAGAACCTCTCATCATCTTTTTCAGAATGATCTTATCAACCGGAGCACTTAGATTGATCAATCCATGATTAACAAAACCTCTCTCTTTGATTAATCTCTTCTTCATAATAACTTTGTCGTATAATCTCCGCGTGCTGAAACTAATATACTTTATTCTATTGAAAACTCCATACCTTAAAGTATTTCAGGAATTGAAAGTCATGGAATCCAAAAATAGGAAGTTTCTAGTCATCCAAGGCAGTTTTTAGGACTTTGAAAAGATGTTATTACAGAGCAAAATCCCACTAAAGTCTGCCAAAAGTCATCTAAACTATCAAATTGCTCTCGGCGTTGTCAGCGCTCCTAATTGGCGCTGCCGGCACTCCTGATTGGCACTGTCGGCACTCCGGATTGGTGCTGCGGGCGGTGAAGTCCGTTTTCTTAGGCGCCATCGGCAATAGTGGCCAAAATTTGTGACTTTCATTTTTGTTTAATTTAATTTCAAATTTTCCTCCAATATCAATATTTGACTTAGTTTATAATAAATACAATTGTGTAGCATTATTATCACTTATCAAATAAAGTAGTAATACATAAACATATATGTATGGGTTGCCTCCCACAAAGCGCTTGGTTTAACGTCATTAGCTCGACATACCATTTGTTTAGTTGGTTTGACTTAACATTAAAACTTCTTTAAATTGAGGAATATGCCCTTTATAATAGTGTTTTAAACGACACCCATTAGCTTTAAATATCTTTCCAGTGTTAATCTTTAATAACAATAGTTCCATAATGATATACTTTAATCACTTTAAATGGTCCTAACCATCTGGATTTCATTTTTTCTGGAAATAATCTCAATCTTGTATTATACAATAGAACTTATTACCCAAGTTCAAATTTCTTCTTAATAATCTTCCGATCATGTCATACTTTCATTTTCTCTTTATAGATTTTGCATTATCAAATACTTCATTTCTTATTTCCTTAAGTTCATTGAGTTGCAATAATATTTTCTCACAAGCATCTTTTAGATTAAAATTAAATTCCTTAATAGCCCAAAATGCTTTATGCTCCAATTCTACTGGTAAGTGACATGTTTTTCCAAAAAACAATTTGTATGGGGACATTCCTATAGGAGTTTTATAAGTAGTTTTGTATGCCCATAATGCAGTATCTAGTCTAGCAGAACAATCCAATTTATAAGGATTTACAGCTTTATCTAAAATGCGTTTAATTTCACGATTTGATATCTCTGCTAGACTGCTAGTCTGAGGATGATAAAAAGTAGAGAATCTATGCATAATATCATATGTTTTAATCAATTTTTCAATTCTCTTGTTCCTGAAATGAGATCCTCCCACAGTAATAATTACTCTCGGCATTTCATATCTTATAAAAATATTTTTAATTAAAAATTTAGAAACACTCTGAGCATCAGATATGGGTATAACAATGACTTCAATCCATTTGGACATATAAACAACAACAAGTAATTTATATAAGTTTCCAAATGAAGGCATAAATGGTCTCATAAAATCTAAGCCCCACACATCAAAAATTTCAACTTTCAATGTGTAATTTAGAGAAATTTCATTTCTTCTAGAAATATGTTCATTAAAATCTCTAAAAATAGTAGGCCAATAAAATTCAGATTGCAAAATTTTATATGCTGTTCTATTTGTTCCAAAATTTCCTCCAAATTCAGAATTATGACATCTTTTAATTATCTATTGAGTTTCTTCATAAGAAACATATCTTCTAACAATTAGATCTTTACATTGTCTATATAAATATGGGTCTTCCCAAAAATAGTCTTTTGAATCATATATAAATTTCTTTAACTGTGGATTTTTTATATCAGGTGGTAAAATATCACTTATAATATAATTTATTATATCAGCATACCACGGTACATCCATTTCATCAAGACTATACAACTGTTCATCAGGGAAATTTTCTAAAATTTTATTTGCAAAATTTGTTAATATTTCTATTTCTATTCTAGACAAATGATCATCTATTTGATTATGATTTCCCTTTCTATAAACTACGGTAAAATCAAACTCTTGCAATAGAAGAATCCGTCTAATTAATTTTGGTTTAACATCCATCTTTTGCATTAAGTATTTAATAGCAGAATGATATGTATGCACTATACATTTATTTCCAATTAAATAAGGTCTAAATTTATTAAAGGCATAAACAATAGCTAATAACTCTCTTTCAGTAGTAATATAATTAACTTGAGCATCATTTAGAGTCTTACTAGCATAATATATAACTTTAAAAACTTTGTCATGGCTTTGTCATAATACAACCCTAATAACATAATCACTAGCATCACACATTATTTCAAATGGTTTTTTCCAGTCAGGTGGTACTATTATAGGTGTAGTGACTAATTCTTTATTTAATAATTCAAATGCTTTTATGCATTCCTCATCAAAATCAAATTTTGTATCTTTTTCTAAAAGTTGTCATAGCGGCTTAGTTATTTTCAAAAAAAAATTTATGTAGCGTTTGTAAAAACCAGCATGTCCTAGAAACTTATCGCCCCTTTAACACTAGTAGGAGGTGGTAATTTTTCTATAACTTAGATTTTTGCAGGATCTACCTCCATGCCATTTTTAGAAATTTTACGCCCAAGTACTATACCTCCTACAACCATAAATTAACATTTTTCCCAATTTAAGACTAGGTTGATATTTTCACATACTTCCAGAACTTTTTCTAAATTATTAAGACATAACTCAAATGAAGTCCCAAACACAAAAAAATCAACCATAAACACTTCCATTCCATGTTCCATAAAATTGCTAAAAATTGACATCATGCATCTTTGAATTGTTGCAGGTGCATTACATAGTTCAAAAGGCATTCTACGAAAAGCAAATGTTTCATATGGGCTTGTAAATGTTGTTTTCTCTTGATCCTCTGGAGCAATTGGAATTTGGTGATAACTGGTATATCCATCTAAAAAATAATAATGTTTATTCCCAGTCAATCTATCCAACATTTGGTCTAGAAAGGGTAAGGGAAAGTGATCTTTCTGGTTGCCATATTTAATTTTCTATAATCAATGCAAATTTGCTAACTAATTACTTTTCTTTTTGGTATTAATTCATTTTTCTCATTTTCTTCTACAATCACTCCTCCTTTCTTCTGAACACAATGAATTAGGCTTACCGAAGCACTATCTGAAATAGGATATATAATTCCAGCATCTAACCATTTTCAAATCACTTTTTTAACAACTTCTTTCATTATTGGGTTTAATCTTCTCTGACGATCAGCTTTAGGTTCATATTGTTCATCTAATAAAATTTCATGCATACAAATTGAAGGACTAATTCGTTTAATATCTGTTAAAGTCCATCCAAAAGCCTTTTTATACTTTTTCAACATTTCTATCAACTTCTGTTCTTGAATTTCAGTTAACTCAGAAGATATAATAACAGACAATGTAGATGACTCTCCTAAAAATACATACTTTAAATGGACAGGTAATATATTTAATTCAAGTTTAGGTGGTTTAATACTTGAAGGAATAATATTTTTACTATCGCTTTCCAACAAGTCTAACATTTTAAATTTGCCTTGAATATAATATAAATCTTCTTCTTTCATTTCATTTCATTCTAAAAAATTTCTCCTTGCTTTAATTTATTTTTGAACTCCTTCTTAAACTATTCATTACTCATATAATTAGCTACTTCCATCTTGAAACATTCATTATCTTTTTCTATTGCAGGATATTTCATAGCTTTTGTTATATTAAATTCACTTCTTGATCATTAACTCTCATTATTAATTCTCCTTTTTGCACATATATAACAACTCTTTCTGTTGCAAGAAATGGTTCTCCCTAAAATAATGGGAATCCTTTGTCTTTCATCATATCCAATACTATAAAGTCTATAGGGAAAATAAATTTATCCACTTTTACTAGTACATCCTCTATAACTCCTTTTGGATATGGTATTGATCAATCAACTAACTGAAGAGTTATAGTAGTAAGAGAAATTTCTCCCAAATCTAAACATTTAGAGATTGATAAAGGCATAAGATTGATACTCACTCTTAAATCACAAAAAGCTTTTCCATAAAACTTTTCACCAATTGCACAAGGTATAGTAAAGCTACCAGGATCTTTTAATTTTTCAGGAAGCTTTTTCTGAATAATAGCACTACACTCATCACTGAGTGTAATAGTCTCATGAACTGTAAACTTCCTTTTCTTATTTAGTACATCCTTCATAAATTTCACAGAACTTGACATTTGTTCCAAAGCTTCAACAAAAGGAATATTCATCGTTAACTTCTTAAGGATTTCCAAAAATTTTGTAAATTGTTTAACTTTATTCTTCTGTTTCAGTATTTGAGGAGGTAATGGTTTTTCTAAAAGAACTTGTGTTTGTTTATTTTCATGTTGGTCATTTTTCATTTCTTCCTTCTCTTCATCAACTTCATTTTCTCTTTGGATCCCTGTTTCAACTTCTTTTCCACTTCGTAATTGAATAGTTTGGATTAACTTCCACAGTACTCGAAAGAATTCCAGAAGGTCTGTTACTAAGTGCAGTAGCCGTATGTCCTAAATGATTTTCAATATTTCTAATAGCAGCCCATTCTGTATTTGATTTCCCATATTCAACATCACTTCTTCCATCATCAAATTCTTTTCCTTAACTTGTGGGTTAGGGTTGGAGTTAAATCCCAGAGGATAATAAGGTCGATAATTAGGATTTCCTTGATTGTTTAGATTTTCAGATGGATTCAACAAACTGTTATAATTATTCCAACTAAAATTAGGGTGTTTTTTCCATTCAGGATTAAAATAGTTAGAATAGGGATTGTTATTTTTATTATTTATAACGTTTAAACTTCCATAAGATGATTGAGTATCAATAATATGTCCTAGTAATTTTTCCTCTAATGATGGGGGTTTTTGAGAATAGTTCACTCCAAATTGATCAATCTTTTTAGAAAGCAGCAATTTGAGAGGCCAAAATAGACATTGCATCAGAATCATGAATACTTGCCACTCTCTTAGGATTTATTCTTTTAGAGGGCCATTGAAAATTGTTAGTAGCCATTTCTTCAGTTAAAGAATATGCTTCATCAAAAGGTTTTGACATTAATGATCCACTCGCAATGCAATCTTATAATAGATCTTAGCTAATCCATTATAAAATATTTGAATTATTAACCAATCTGGTAAAGCATGGTGTGAAAATTTTCTAAGAAGATCTTTAAATCTTTCCAAGGCTTCATATATCAATTCCCCTTTAAACTGACAAAAAGATGTAATATCATTTCTAAGCTTAGCGGTTTTCGGGGGTGGAAAATATTTAGCCAAGTTTTTTTGTGATAGTTCTCCCCAAGTTCTAATAGATCTAAGTGCTAATGAATTTAACTAAGCATTGGCTTTATCCCTTAATGAAAAAGGAAAAAGTCTAAGCTTATTTATCCCTTAATGAAAAAGGAAAAATTCTAAGCCTAACAACATCATTAGACACTCCATCATGTTAAATGTAGCACAAATTTAAAGAAAACTAGCAAGATGTAAGTTAGGATCTTCAATAGGTGATCCTCCAAACTGATTATTTTGTCCCATTTGGATAATAGCAGGTTTAAGCTCAAATGAATTAGCATTAACAACAGGATTTTGAATAGTCAAGTGAAGTTCATCTGCTGTCAAATTCACGTAATCTTTTAAAGGTCTTTGTCAATTCTCATTTATTGGATTATCTAAGTTATTTGCCATTTCTTTTAAAATTTTTAATTTCTCTTTGTTGTTTTCAAATTTTTCTAATAGTACGTTCTAATTCTGAATCGTGAGAAATTAAACCTCCAGATCTAATATTTCACATAAACAATAAAGTAAGCAAAGTAAAATTCTAAAAAATAAACACTCTTAAATAAAAAAAAAATATTTCTTTTTGGATTTTTTGATTTTTTATATTTTTTTGTATTTTTATAGTATATATATTATCTTTAAAATTTTTAATTTATTAAAACTATTTAATTTAAGAGTTACCTTCTCCTGCAATGGCGCCAAAAACTTGATCCCGATTTTTTATATGTAAGGATTTACGAAATTGACACGACTACGGCGCCAAAAACTTGATCCGTGTACTAAAAGTAAGTTATGTAATATATATACATATATAAGTATAGGAAATTATTAATGTGATGCTACACAAGTATACGTATCATTATCAAGTAATAATGAACTTTCTATTTAAGCCCCAAATATTGATCCCAAGGGGAAGGTTTAAATTTGCAATGATAAATTTTATTAGAAAATTCACAGAAAGTCAAACAAAAATTACTGTCACTAATTTTGAATGTTGAGATAAAAACTAAATTACTTAACTATTATCAAAATAAAAAATACAAGATTTAAACAGTAACTACTAATCTACTAACTATGTTTATGTAATGAAGATTTCTTATGTGAAAAAACATCCTTTCCACTAAAATGGGGTTTGGTGAAATGAGATGAGAAAAATGTTTATAATATGTATTGTGCCAAATAGGAGCAGTTTTAATTCTCTACCCTGATACAGTGCATAAAAAATCATTGGTTAATCCCATGTTTAGTCCCTAAATCCGTTGCTAGGCTAGGAGGATACTGACTCCCTTTCCAGAGCTCCCACTTCCCTTCACCTGAAGGCTAACTCTCGCTTTAGATTTTAAACACTAATACCAAATTGGGGATTTTAGTCTGTCACCCTAAAGATTCTCTAATTCTACACCCAACAAAGAATATTTTTTGCACTTAATTCCATGAAACAAATTTCTCCTCCATGAAATCAAATGTGATCCTCACTCTATTGTAGAACTCATACTCCATTTCTCGGATGATATATTTCACAACATATTTTAACAATTCAATTGGGGAGATCGAAAAGTAAATTAAGTTTAGAGTTAAAAAATCATCACAATTTATTTTATATTTTAATATTGACACATCCATGTTATCTCTTCATTTCACCATATCTTAGAGTAGGGAAAAAGATAGAGGAAACTATTCACACTTAATCAGAAAGATACAACAAAAAAAAAATTCATATATAAAAGAAAGTTCATGCAACACTAATAAAAAAATAACACTTATCTGAAACTTTTTCTCAAAGCAAATCTCTTGTAGCCTTTCCTTAGAAATACAGGAAGAAGATATCTCTCACTTTTCCCCTTCTCCAACACTCTTACACAAAGTTTCACACTTAATCTCACCACACAAACTCTAAATTATAAAAGAATGTTCACTAATTGACTCCAATGTGGTGGTGGAATGAAAATGGATTATGAAGAATAGAGAAAGTACGTGAAGGAGTGAAGGAGTCTGTTTCTTGATGAATTTTAGCCCCAAATAGAGCCTAGGGTCGGTTCTCTAAGAGGTGCCTCCAAAATATCTTCAAAGATCATCCAAATACGTCGAATCTTCTATAAATAGGGACTGAACCGATATTGGCATCGTTGGCGCCAGTGTCCCGCAATTTAATTTGCTGCTGTCTATTTAAAGGCGCTGTCGATGCTCTTCTGGCACTGTTGGTGTTGAGTAAAATTTTCAGTATATTTTGTTGTTTTGTGTGGTTGGCGCTGAGTATTTCTTCAAAAACATCATTTTGACTTTAAATTCCATCCTTTTTTCTTCCTTTTTGCTTTAAGTCCTAAAAATCAACAACCTGAAATAAAACATCTAAATACCTTCCATTAAAGTGCAATATCACCAAATATAAGTATAAAATATGGTTCTAAAAGTGCATATATTTTTAGTGTATGATTGCTTTACCTCGATGTGATGCTAAAATTGTTACAAAACTTTTAATGAAAAATATTTTTACAAGATTTGGAATGTCGAGAGTAATCATTATAGATGGGGGAAGTCATGTGAAGAATAGAATAATTCAAATAGTAACTTAATAATATAGAATCAAACATCAAATTGTCACAACTTATCACCCTCAGACTAGTGGTTTGACAGAAGTATCCAATCAGGAAATTAAGAGAATATTGGAAAAAACTATAAATCTTAATAGAAGAGATTGGTCTGCTAGACTTGATTTTGCTTTATTGGCTTATAAGACTGCTTATAAAACTTCTAGAAATGTCACCACATAGGCTCATATTTAGAAAAGATTGTCATTTTTTTTGTTGAATTAGAGCATAAAGCTTATTGGACATTAAAAGAGTTTAATTATAATCTGCGAGATGCTAGAAAAAAAAAAGATTATTGTAACTAAATGAACTTGACGAGATGAGAAATGAATCTTATGAGAATGAAGGAATTTATAAAGAGAAAATGAAAATGAGGCATGATTAAGGAATGCTGAAAAAGCATTTTGAGCCTAGATAAAAATTTTTATTATATAATTCAAGATTGATTTTTTTTTTAGGAAAACTTAAGTCCAGGTGGTCAGGACCATTTATTGTGATAAGAGTTTATCTAAATGGAGCCATTGATATTTTAGATCCTAAGATTGGAAGGATAATTAAGGTAAATTGAGACATATTAAAAGCATATATAAGAGGAGATAGTCCTACAATTGAGGAGATCTTAATGTTGGGCCAACAGGATTACAACATTGGATATGTTGGGCTGACGACGTTAAACCAAACACTTTATGGGAGGCAACCCATAGTTATCAGTGTGATTAACTTGTTTGTTGATTATTACTGTGACGAGTTTTTTATGTAAGTTGGAGACTTACATTATTATGTTGGCACAAAACATTATTATATTAATGGAATTGAAGATCGAATGAAAGAATTTAAATTTTGAGAAAATTGGCCTGGCGCTATAGCGCCAGATCTGGCGTTATAGCACAACAGTTCGAGTAACTTCCTTGGAACTGCGAAAGTTTGGTTTTCTACCCTATTTTTCTCTATAAAGTGGCCTAGGATGGGAAAGGAAGCATCCTTTCAACTTTTCAAAGCATTTTGAAGAGATTTGAGAGTGGAGAAAGTAATTTATACTTTAAGGATCATGGAGAGGAAAGGCAATAGGAGATTTGAAGATAAGAAGATGGTGCATAAGGATGCTCATACTTATTTCAACGGATTTCTTGCATTGAGATTGGAGCGACTTATGGGAAAACTTGGGAAGATTGAAGGTGAGATTTCTCAAGTGCATACCAAATTTGAAAATTTTTTCCACTAATATGAGCGTTTGGATTGGTAGTTAAAATTTCAATTCAATAATTTGACATGTTTTCAAGATTGTCAAGTGACCACGTATAACACAAACAAGTGGTTAGATGCAAAATTTGCTTTATAATTTCCTTGCACCCTTTCTATCATTCATATGATTGGAATTATTTGGTGAGCAAACAATAGAATGACACCTCTGATCATAATTTGGTCTAAGCGATTCCGTAGAAAGATTAATGTGTTAGATACTAGTTCTTTTGTATGGTGTGTCAATGTTGTCTTTGTTAAGGCTTTATAACTTTTGAATGTTGTTTTTTCGTTGTATTGTCATATATCTATGATTTTGTTGTGTCCTTTGTATTAAAAATATTGTTAATACAAGAAAACTAGTTCTGTGTTGTTGTTAAATAAAGACCTTATGTGATGAATTGAGTATTTGAATGTTAGACTTTAGAATGATGTCGAATTCAGAAATGGTCATTAAAACTTAAAAATTTAACTTTAAACATCTTAGATTTTATGTTCTCTATCACGATAGAAAAATTGTAAAATACTGAGTGCGTTTAAATGGTGCTATAGCACTGAACCAACCCGAGAGCAAGTTTTAAGGGCTGAACTGCTGGTTGATGTCAAAATTTGACCTTGGTTCATCTTCTTCCTCAATTTTTTGCATTTTTGCTCCCCCAGGGCTTGGATTTGTGCTTGATTTGCTTAGAGAAAAGACTTCAAACTCTAAATTTCATCATCTTTGGGTAAGATCTTCATCTTCGCTTTGGAAATTTTTATTTCACCATGGATTTCTTCCACATTGTTGGTACGACCAAAAATTTCAAAATTTGGTGGAAATTGTGAGAAATCCATGGGTGAATGATTATTTAGTTTAGAATGTGTTTGTTAGAGCCTAAAAATCATATATTTGAGATTTATTGGAATTTTATATGGAATTTATAGATTTTTCATGTCTCCTAAAATGAAAGAAGGAAAATGGAAAGGAGTTTTTGATGCTGATAAATTTGCTAGCATGAAAGCACAGGACCGATACAACGCTATGCAATCTAAGAAACTGATTGCAGAATGAAGTTTCTTTTGTCCAGGTGGAACTATAGAATATATGATTGCAGAGCGGCAGTGGGAGAGTTTTTGCTATTTCACTTCCATCATTGTGATTTAAGTTGTCAGAGAAATCTACGTGAATTTACCTGATGAATCTGATGATTTGGTTTATGTGAGAGAGCAGTATGTGGATCTAAGTTTTGCTCAAATAAATCACATTTATTAGTTGCATAATGTTTCTACATTTTTCTATTCCAAGTTTCATTCTACTGAAGAGGAATAGGACGAGATTATGCAATTTTTGACTGATGATAATGGAGTATGGAAGATTAAGAATGGAATTTGGGTAAACTTTTCTTTCTCAAAGCTAAATGTTCATTCTCCTACCTGAAATTATTTTATTTATGGTAGATTTCTTCCTACTAATTACTTTAGTGAGGTAACTCAAGGAAGAGCCATGTTGAACTATTGCATTCAAATGAATAAATTAATTGACATTGGCTCTTTAATTTACAAGAATATGCTTATTTCTTTGAGGGGAGGAACTACTGGAGATATGGGTTATTTTGCTCTTATTAATACCATGTGTGTTGAATTTGGAGTAAAATATGAGACTTGGGAAGAAGTTTTATGATCTCAAAAACCTATTGGAAAAATCAATTTCGAGATGTATGGAAACATACTGGAATAGATTTAGCAGTAGAGGCTCTGATATTCCTTCTACTTTAGCTTTAGCTTCAAGTCTAGACCTTGTAAATCTGGTACTTCTTCACTTAATGCTGTAATGAAATAATTATTTATTCAACAAGAAGATATCTTAACATTACATAATCAACAGAAAAGTTTAGAATCCCATCTTTATCATAATGATGAGTGTATGCAGAGAAGAGTAGATTATGATATTGCTGATAATGAGGTGATGGAGAAATTCTTAAGGAGTGATTGTTCGGTAGTATTTCCTACTTGCCCTAGATATGCACCATATAAACCTGATGATGTGGAGGAGGATTTAGGCTTTGATGATGCTGATCAAGAATGGTGCAATATGTATGGCACCACAACGTCACCCCCTGATGTTATAGTGCCACAGACACGTGTAGTGGGTGCTATAGCACCCAGACTGGCGCAATAGTGCCAGTAACTTCTCTTTTAGAAGATTCATTGAATTTAGACAAATTTTGAAGGGGTGTTTGAAGCAACCCTTGGTTTTTTATAGAGATTTTTTAATATGGATGAAAACTGGAAAAAATAGAGTTCTTTTTGGCAGCATTTGATGGCTTTAGAAATTCCCACTTTTGTGTTTAAGTGTGAGTTTATGTGTGTTTTGTGTTTTAAGAGTAAATGTTTGGAGATTTATTCAAGGAGACTCAAAAATATGTGTTGGGGAGAAGACATAAGATACTTTGTATTTTTGTTTAAGTTTTCATTTCTAAAACTTGGATTTCAATATAATTTTGGTGTTTTTGTTTTATTCTTCATGAATTTTGAGTAGTTCCCTTTCTTTATCCTTATTCTTTGGAAATAATCTTGTAGGATGAGAATGATTTAAAGATTTCTTTTACTTTTAAAAATTGTAATGACATTTTCACTGATTCGTCATTGACTTTACAAATTGGCCACTTGTGGTTAAAATTCATTGGGAAACATAAAGACCTGGGAGGGGTATGATTTCACTATGATTTCACTAAACTAGTGAGTGTCACACTTCATTCTGGGCAGAGTCATTGCGATTACCTAAGGTGGAGTTGTTGCCCGCCAAACTCGTTGCCACCACCATCAACAATTCCCTCATGTTGAATGTCAATGTCGAATGTTGATTGTTGGATGTTTTTATTGTCGAAGACTTGCCACTCTATTTATCTATCTTATCACTCTATTCTCAGGTAACTTCTTCTTCTGAATCATGTCAAGGATTCTCAAATTTTAAGAAACGTGGATGAAGAAGGAAAGGGTTAGTAAAATAATAGAAAACAGTAGAAAAAGGAAATGTAAGGATGATTTTCATTGTGGTGACCATTATAGAGAAAATAAATTCTCATATAAGGAAAATCATATGAAAAACTCAATAACCGGAGAAATAGGTATATTACCTATTCTAAGTCTTTCATTCTTCTATAGGAGCAATCTCCTATAATTAAGTGCACTTAGACAATCAAGATTGTCTAAGAAACTCCTTATTAATGTTAACTCTCATTCTCTAAGAAATTTAATGTCAAGATTAAGTAAAGAAACATCAATGTTTAAGCCTAGGGTAATAAGTTTCTAAGAATCTGATTCTACCTGAAAGGTTTTGTTTGTCCTTTTGTTTTTGTTAATGTAATTTTGTTTTTTTTTGTTTTGTCATTTTATTTAATTTATGTCATATTTATGTCATTTGGTTTTGTTGTTTTACTGTTTTGTTGTTTTGTTGTCATTGTTTTGTTGTTTTTGTTATGTTTATGTCGTTTTATTTTGTTTATGTCATTTGGTTTTGTTGTTGTTGTTTGGTTTTATCAATGTCGTTGTGTTGTTTTAGGGTTCACCTTTTTCGCTTCATAATGTCATCTTGTAAAATAAAGTTAGCACACCCTAGTAACAAGCAAAGTAAATCTAAAGTGTAATTTGTTTCATGTCTTCAGCAAACCTGCAAAACATAACACAATTAGCATGAATTCATGTTTTAATTTGTCAATTTTATTTGGTTAAATAAATTTTGAAATGACCCAGCCAAGATGTCTATGGCTCCATCGTCCTTGGGTCATCAGGTATTCAAATCTACTCAGTTTAAAAAATGTTTAAACCAAGACCAAAAGATTCTTGTTAGCAATCACATATTGCAAGAAATCGTCCAAGAAATCTTCGTAGATTTCTTGCAAGCAATCACAGGTATGTCTATGGCTCATCGTCCAAGAAATCTTCGTAGATTTGAACATAGATGTTCAAGTTGCATTTGGTGATCTTTGTTCATTGGGGTTCAATTTAAGTTTTAATTTCTAATTCAGATCTTAAGAGTTGGAAAATTTTACGTTGTTTATGATTTATTAAGCAATTAAATTTTATCATTTTGTTGTTTTTTTTTTTGGCAAGACGCGAAAAGGATCCCATGGTTCCGTCGTCCCGGGTCATTATGTTTTCGGTTTGATTAGTCATAAATGACTAGAAGATATTTTGTTAGCAATAATGGGTCACCTTTTCTAAAATATCTTTTCAAACCTAGTTGTATTTTTAGGTTCAAGTTTAAGTTTTATTTTTTTAAAGTGAATTTTTTCATTTGTGTTCATGTCGATGGGTTAATGAGTTGCATTTTTGTGTCAGTGAGTTAGATCATCCATTTTTAATTCATGGCGTCAAGGGCCTACCCTAAAAGTGAAGATGGGAATAGGGTATCAAAGGTCTACCCTGAATGCAAAGATGAGAATAGGGCGTCAAAGGCATACCCCGAAAGCAAAGATGGAAATAAAGCATCAAAGGCGTACCCCTAATGCAAAGATGAGATTAGGGCGTTGATCCTGACTTACTATTTATGTGCACAGTATAACAATGTCTTTGATGATATATTCACTTATTTTTCATTACTTTGCAACAGAACTAAAAAATTGATCTTGGAGAAAATAAGAATTTAACCTTTTAATTTTTATATATTGAGATACTACGCAAGTATACATATCGTTATCAAGTAATATAAGACTTTTTCATTAAGCCCCGAATATCGAACCCATAAAGAATTACACAATATGCACTATTAATCAACAAACTTTCTATTTTAAAAAGACAATTACTTTAACTATAGATATTTTCACAGTAGGTAAAATTCAAATCTTTTTGGTATTTTTGATATTTTGACAAAACAATAGAACTTCTAAAGATAACTTGAGTTTATGTAAAAGAAAAGCACTTGATATGAAAATGTCTTTCTTCTTATCATGAGTCAGTAATAAGTATAGGATTTCTGTTTTGGAAGTATGCACAATGTGTTGTGTCAAATAGGATCAATATTATTTCTTACCCTTACTAGAGATGTCATAAAAAACATTGGCTAATTTAAAGTTTGAATAGTTCTATAGACCAGCTAGGAAGGATAGATACCAGCTCTCACTCTAGAGCTCCCTTGATTCCTTCCACCTGGGGGCTAACATCTTGTATCAAAACCTAAAACAACAAACCAAGTTGGGGGCTTTAACCTGTCACTTTAAAGTCCTCTAACTCTACACCCTTTGAAGAATATTTTCCTATTTATTTGCACTCAATCATATAAATTACATTCTCATTCATATGATTCAATTCAATTGTTGTTTGGGACAATACCAGTTTGGTTATTACATGTTCTCACAACAAATTTTAACATCTAGATGGGCCAAATCAAGAAGTAAATGAAGTGCATGGAATTAAATCATTACAACTTGTTCCAATATTAAAAATCAATACTCTCCACAACTTCCATCCAACACTTTAATTACTTATCATTTTAAGGAGAATGATAAATAAAACTACTCAGAATCCATGGAGAAAACAAAACCACACTTTAATTTAAAAGTAGAAATCATTGTCAAATCAACCAGAAGTTACGATTAAAACAAAAAGTAGTTCAAAAATAAAAGATAAAACTTATCTCAAATCCTCCACCAAACTCTTGAAGTTTTTTTTGAATCCCTTCTCTTTTACAACACTCTTGACTCTCATAATAAAACTAAAAACAAAAAGGATAAAGTAAATTTATGGTGCCTGAAAATCTCTCCAAACGTTCCTCTCAAAAGTCCCCCTTTTTAAGTACTTTTCAGGACTCTTCAAAAAGTCTCAACTTTCTTCTTTTATAAATCTCTAAGAGGTGTCTTGGTAACTCTTCAAAATGTGTCCCAATTCAATGTATTCTCCAAAGGATGCCTCCTTTCACAAGTCTTTTAATCATATTTTTTGTTTCTAGTGGTCATAACTGCCCTCTTTAGCCAATAAGTGCCTTAAGCATCTCTTCAAAATTCAGCAAAATGAATTAAACCATTAAATAACTATCTATGGTGCTTAAGCGCGGGGCCTCCGATGCTTAAGAGCAGCCTTCTTTGCTTCACCGGCGCTTAAGAGTCGGATCTGGCGCTTAGGCGCCAAAACTCTTTTGCATCATTTTCACATTTTTGCTCCAAATTTGATCCTTTTTCACTCCTTTTAGTATTTTTCATCTTTTTACTTGTACCAGAAAGAAAAACACACAAATACCTTCTATTAAAGTGCAATATCTCAAAAGTAGGTATAAAAATGTGTCTAAAAACACTAGATATTTTAGGTGTATCAAAATCTCCCAAACTTAAAATGTTACTTGTCCCCAAGTGACACTTCAATCCTTAAAAACCAAATAAGTATGATGATATGAGAGTTTCTTTAGGAGTTACTAAAATTTAGATTTAGAAATATAGTAGTCAAATTTAGAAAAAAATGTTTAGTAAATGAGACCAACTTAAAGTTTAGAAATTTTTAGTGTTAAGAAATATGAAAATATGAGTTCCTATCTAATTCAAAAGTATTGTAGATTTTCCAAATTTAGAATTTATTTCTTTTATTATCTCTACTTAAAATTTTTTATTAAGAATAATTTTACTTACTATATTATATCCCTAAGCTTAAGAGTTTCTCAAGTCTTATACTTTAAAAAGATCAAATGTGGAACCAATTTTTGATTAGACACTAATCCTCAAGCTTCTCCTCCCTTTCTTTTTTTCTTTTCTTTTCTTTTTCTTTTTCTTTTTCCTTTTCAGGTAAGGATTACTATATCTGGATAGACCTTTAATGGTTTTGAATTCCACTTCTCCTTTCCTAAAACAAAGAATTGATATTAATCTTTTATTTATAAATATAATAATTCTTTGAAAATTATTTTTAATAAAAGAAATTTAAGTATTAAAAATAAAAGTCTAAATTTCTAAATTCTTTAAAAATACAATTTTTCTTACTAAAGATAGTTACACTATATTTAGCATTTTCTACACTGAAAATTTTTAACTGAAAGTTTTCTTCATTACTCAGAATTTTAACAAAATTTTCTTACTCATTTCTATAATCAAATTTTACTTCCCTAATATAATTTCATATATATGATCTTTTTTCTTTTCAAATCAAATTCACTTGTAGCACATTTGAGAACAAATAAAATTCA
>JXCR01122470.1:0-16761 GCA_002079205.1 Phalaenopsis hybrid cultivar | reverse complement strand
TGATCCCAAGTAAGATTTCAATTATATTTGTATGGATTCTACGCAAGTATACATATCGTTATAAAATAATATAGGGCATTCTTATTGAGCCTTGAATATCGATCCCACGGAGATCGAGGTTAATCACAACGGCTTTCAAGAGAAGTTCTAGTTTAGAATAACACACCATAGCTTAAAAGGTTGATAAAGTTTTGGTTTTGATTATATCCTACAATTATTACTACAATTCTACTTCTACTCCTAAACTAAAATACTTAGTGAAAATTAGAAAGTAAAGTTTAATATATTAAAAGTACTCTTCCTCACGCAATGAAATTAGTGACATGTGTAAAAGTAAAACAAGTAGCGAGAGAGATTATGACAAATAGGAGCAATTATATTCTTTACCCTTGCTAGAAATGCTATAAAGAACATTGGTTAATCTAAAGTTTGAATAGTTCTAAAGACGGGTTAGATAGGAAAGATACTAGCTCTCACTCTAAAGTTCCCTATTATCCCTCCACCTGAAGGCTAACATCTTGCATCAAAACCTAAAATAATAGACCAAATTATGGGGCTTTAGCCTCACTCTAAAGTCCTCTAATTCTACACCCATTAAAGATTATTTCCCTATTTATTTACACTCAATCATATGGACTACATTCTCATCCATGCAATCTCATGTGATTCTACCACAGTTGATTGAGACAATACCATCCCAAATCTTACATGTTCTCATAATCGATTTTAACATGAAAGTTGATAAAGTTTACATGTAAAAGAAGAACAAAGTAAAATCATCAAAATGTATTCTCACTCCACTCAATTCTATATACTAAACATACATACTAATTTATTACAAAAAGAAAGAGTAAAAAAAAACTACTCACAACACATGGAGAAACAACAAGAACTTTTCATTGCACAAGTCTTTGAAACCATATAAATAAAGTACTAAATTCAAATCAAAATAANAACAAGAACTTTTCATTGCACAAGTCTTTGAAACCATATAAATAAAGTACTAAATTCAAATCAAAATAAAATTAAAATACTTATCTCGGATGGAAATCAAACTCTCCTTGTATAGCAAAGCAATCTCCTTACAATCCTCTCCAAGAATAAAGTGAAAAGAAAAGAAGAAATCTCTCACCATGCTGCCCCGCTTGGGGCTCACGCCCAAGCCTTCTTCTTCTTCTCTAAGCCTTCTTCTCTTCTTATAATTAATTTAAGAGTCTAAGAGATATTCAAGAGAGTTTTTAAAAACATTTCCAAGCCTTATTTATAGTTTCCCAAGAGTTTCTTAAGTGTCTCTTCAAAACTGTCCAGATTCAATGAATCTTCCAAATAGTGCTTGAAGTGCCTCTTCAAAACTCCTTCTAACCACCCCAAATCCTTCTAGAAACTCCATTTTATCAATTCCAACAAATTCCCTAAGAGATGCATGAAACATCGCTTCAAAAATCTTCCAAATCCGACGTNAAGTGCCTCTTCAAAACTCCTTCTAACCACCCCAAATCCTTCTAGAAACTCCATTTTATCAATTCCAACAAACTCCCTAAGAGATGCATGAAACATCGCTTCAAAAATCTTCCAAATCCGACGAATATTAAAGAAGTTATGCTAAAAACCGTCACTGGAGCCTAAGCGCCCCCCTCTCTGTCTGGTGGCGCCTAAGTGCAATTTTTTGGTGCTTAAGCGCCAGACACAGGTACTTAAGTGTCTAGTTTTGGTCCCATAGCTCCGGTGTGCCCCGATTCAACCTGATTTGCTTCAGTTTGCTCCGTTTTGGTCCATTTATGTTCATTTTGCTCTAATCACTCCAAATTCTTCAATTTGATGTATCTAGAACCAAAAACACAAGAAAACATACCTTTAAACTACAATATCATCATAAAATATAACATGAAATATAGTACATTTTTAGGCGTATCAAAATCTTCCAAACTTAAACATTACTTGTCCTCAAGTAATATTACATTTTTAAAATAATTTATGTAGATTAGAGTTAATGGGTCATCCTTTAGAATTACTAAAATTTTTTTCTAAAAATGTGATGGTTCAAATTAGAAGAACTTCTAGTTAATCAGACTAGCCCAAGGCCTAAAATATTTATCATCAAACTTAAGAATTTGTTTTCCCATCTAATTCAGAAATATATGCAGATTTTTCAAACTTCGGATTCTATGAACTTTACTTTCTAGACTTAAGAACTCTCTTAAAAATAATTTTTACTAATATAAGTATAAAAAGCAAGCTTAGGACTGTTCTAAGTTCTTTTACTCTAGAGGACTTAAGTGAAACTAATTTTTGATTAGGACATCTCCTCTAGCTTGTCCTCACTTTTTTTTTGCATTTTCTTTTTCATTTTCAGGATCTTTTGATCCATTTATTCTTTTTTTCTCTTTTTTTTATATGTGAGAATTACTATATCTAGAGAAGTCCTTAAATGATTTTGAATTCCAGTATCATTCTCTAAAGTTAAAACTTATTACGTTTCTTCACTTGAAAAGATGTATATATATTTTTAAAAATACTTTCTAAGAGAGCCTTAAATGTTTGAAAATAAAAATTCTAAAAATCCTTAGTTTCTCAAAAAATACAATTTTCCCTACTAAAGATAGTTATTCATTTTCCCAAGCTCTCCAATAAATATCCTTATCTCTAGGTTCACCCTTTTCACAAAAAATATCAACTAAATTTTCCTACTACATTTTTATACTTAAAATTCTAACATCCTTAAGGTGACTCCACATAACAATAATCATTAGAAATAAAATAAAAATTTATTTGTAGTACTTTTGAAAACAAGTAAGGTTTAAATTTGAAACATTTTTCTTTTCCCTCCAAACTTAAGCTCAAACATGTGTAACAATGATGTACAAAAATATGCGGCATGTAAAGATCACTTTTACAATTTACCACACATCCTACAAAAATATAAAAAAAGTAACACATGGTAGAATATTGCAGTAGAAAGTAAATCTAGCCTAAACATGCTTGACATAACACTATAAAGGAATTTTAAATAGTTGAACAGGTACAAACTGAAGATAAAATAGGAACACATTTTAAACTTTATAAAGGAATTGCTGAATGCTAACAAGTTCAAAATATTGAGATAAGTTTTGTCATCTCCCATGACTCATTCAACTTGACTCACAAACATAGACATACAAACTCCAATACATAGACTCACAGATTCATAAACAAACAACAACTGAGGTTAATTTGATCTCCCTTCTACTCACATTTCCCCTCCTTACTTTCAATTTCTAACATAAGAAACTACACTAATAATGTTGGTGTATTATAAAACTTTTTTTGGTTATCATCCATGGACCAAAATTGCCTCATATGTTGCTAATTTCAGGGTTACTCTAAGTCTAAGGTATACACACTCTGGTAAATAAAAGTAGTGCAGTTCATCCATATGTTATTTACTAAGTAAGTTCATGACCTTAATCAGTTATGATAAAGTTAGATAAAGGAAGTAATAGAGTTAAAATAGAGTGGTCCATATCAAAACTCTACATGCTTTAAGGTAATGCTCAGCTTCGGTTAAGAACTAAGTCGTAACAGACTCGTCAATCTGCTACTACCAGAAATCATATACAAATCTAGTCATGACGAAGGAATTACCTCACAACATTATCTAATCCACTCTTACATATCAAACAAGGATCAAAGTCCAACAACTTACTAATATTCAATTTAACATAACAACAATCACACCAAACAAAAATTTCAATTATATTTGTAGGGATTCTACGCAAGTATACGTATCATTATAAAGTAATATAGGGCTTTCTGATTGAGCCTTGAATATTGATCCCATAAAGATTGAGGTTAATCATAATGGCTTTCAAGAGAAGTTCTAGTTTATAATAACACACTCTAGCTTGAAAGGTTGATATAGTTTTGGTTTTGATTATATCCTACAATTATTACTACAATTCTACTTTCACTCCTAAACTAAAATACTTAGTGAAAATTAGAAAGTGGGGTTTAATATATTAAAATTACTCTTCCTCATGCAATGAAATTAGTGACATGCGTAAAATTAAAATAAGTAGCGAGAGAGATTGTGACAAATAGGAGCAACTATATTCTTTACCCTTATTAGAGATGCTATAAAGAACATTGGTTAATCTAAAGTTTGAATAGTTCTATATATGGGCTAGGCAGGGAAGATACTAGCTCTCACTCTAGAGTTCGCTCTTATCCCTCCACCTGGAGGATAACATCTCGCATCAAAACCTAAACCAATAGACCAAATTAGGGGGCTTTAGACTGTCACTCTAAAGTCCTCTAACTCTACACCCATTAAAAATATTTTCCTATTTATTTGCACTCAACCATATGGACTACATTCTCATCCATACAATCTCATGTGATTCTACCACAGTTGATTGAGACAATACCATCCCGGATCTTACATGTTCTCACAATAGATTTTAACATGCAAGTTGATCAAGTTTACATGTAAATGAAGAACAAAGTAAAATCATCACAATATATTCTCACTCTACTCAATTCTATATACTACACACACATACTAATTCATTACAAGAAGAAAGAGTAAAGAAAACTACTCACTACACATGGAGAAACAACAAGAACCTTTCATTGCACATGTCTTTGAAACCATACAAATAAAGTACTAAATTCAAATCCAAATATAATGAAAATACTTATCTTTGATGGAAATCAAACTCTCCTTGTACATCAAAAGCAATCTCCTTACAATCCTCTTCAAGAATAAAGTGAAAAGAAAAGAAGAAATCTCTCTCACTCTCTCATCCTCTCTCACCTTGCCGCTTCGCTTGGGGCTCACACCCAAGCCTTATTCTTCTTCTCTAAGCCTTATTCTCTTCTTATAATTACATCAAGAGTCTAAGAGATATTCAAGAGAGTTTTTAGAAACATTTGTAAGCCTTATTTATAGTTTCCCAAGAGTTTCTTAAGTGTCTCTTCAAAACTGTCCAGATTCAATGAATCTTCCAAATAGTGCTTGAAGTGCCAATTAAAAACTCCTTATAACCACCCTAAATCCTTCTAGAAACTCCATTTTATCAATTCCAATGAATTTCCCAAAGGATACATGAAACGCCGCTTCAAAAATCATCCAAAGTCGACGTATATTGAAGAAGTTATGCTAAAAACCGTCACTGGCGCCTAAGCACCGATTTTAGGGCGTTTAAGCGCCCCCTCTCTATTTGGTGGCACCTAAGAACCATTTTTGGTGCTTAAGCGCCAAACACAGTTACTTAAGTGTCTAGTTTTGGTCCTCATAGCTCCGGTGTGCCCCGATTCGATTCAATTTGCTCTGGTTTGCTCCGTTTTGATCCATTTATGTTCATTTTGCTCCAATCACTCCAAATTCTTCAATTTGATGTATCTAGAACCAAAAATACAAGAAAACATACCTTTAAAGTGCAATATCATCATAAAATATAACACAAAATATAGTACATTTTTAGGCGTATCACTTACTCCCTTTAAGGTGGTCTCATACCTATCTCCAAAGAGTTTGGTAGAGAATCCGACGCCTTAATCCAATTAAGGTGGTCTCATACTGATATTGAATGATGAGAATATAATGCCTTAATCCATTTAATGTGTTTTTATACCTATCTCCAAAGAGTTGGGTAAAGAATCAGATTCCTTACTAAACTTAAGGTGGTCTCATATCGATCTCAAAAAAGATGAGAATATGATGCCTTACTCCATTTAAGGTTAACTCATACCTATCTCCAAAGAGTTGTGTCATGTTAGGAAACAAAGTTCAAGGACTCACATCCAACCCAAGAGGTGGCAAAAAGACTAGATTGAGAAGGAAATCACGATGACTCTCATCCAACTTAAGAGCTGATCGAAAACAAATCACTACGTTGGGAAGGACAGCTCGATGACTCACATCCAACCCAAGAGGTAGCAAAAAGACTAGTTTGAGAAGGAAAGAATAATGACTCACATCCAACTCAAGAGCTGATTAGAAATATATCACTACATTGGGAAGGAAAGCTCGATGACTCATATCCAACCTAAGAGGTAGCAAAAAGACTAGATTGAGAAGGAAAGCATGATGACTCTCATCCAACTCAAGAGCTGATAAAAAATATATCACTACATTGGGAAGGAAAGCTTGATGGCTCTCATCCAACCCAAGAGATAGTGAGAGGGAATCAGAATCTCGGTACTGACCCCGAGAACAACATGAAAATAATGTAGAGAATTTGTGGTGTTGAGCTCATAGATATGTGGCATGTAAAGATTGATATTGGTGAGGAAAATTTGAAAGATTTTGTGCAGAGTGTGAAACTCCATGAGGATGTCAAGAAATTGGTGTAGACAAGGATAGTCGTGTTGTGATAGCAAAGAGTAAAAAACCCCGAAGTCGAGAGAAACCAACTCAAAAAATATATCATATTCTTTTCCTGTTGCCTTTATCACATTTAATTATCAAAGTATATTATTTTTTTTTAAATTTCATTTTTTGTTGGTTGATTTAAAAAAAAAATTAAATTTTAATATCATATTTTTGTTGTACTGTTCTTCGTTCATTATAATTTAGATCCAATGTATAGTTCCACGACTCTTTATCAATCACACAAAAAGGGCAATTTGACAAACATACTGAAATATGAAATAAATATCATTAATCTGCTTCAAACATGTGTTATAGACTGAATACATGCTGCAATATCAAAAAAGACAACATGCTGAATAGAACTTGAGATATCACATGCTGAATAAATATCATATGTCAAACACATCTGATACGTTTCACATCACATTTGCTACATCATTATGTAGTACAAAAGTTTCCACTGACTGTCTGTCCATCCACTATGGGGTGAGCTGTTGATCAAGCTGACCTACTAAGCCACGCTCCAGAATAAGAATTCCTTTTAGATGTACTTTAGGTGCAACCATCACATAGCTTGTATGGGTGCAGTTCCTCCAACTCTGGATCTGGTCGGAACCCATACAGTATTTTAATGTCATCCATTCTTCTGAATGTCTCAGACACTCTACGGTGTCGTACTCCCAGAATGTAGTGCTTAGCAAGATCTGCTCCATTCCCTTTCAGAATTAGTACTGAACCCATTGGCAACAGAATCTCTACATATCCTCTAAACTCCCCACAACCAATAACATTGATTGTTTTTTTCCAATTAGATGTTAATTCGGCTCATGAAGGATACATTGTAGAAGAGCCTTACAAAATCAGGATGGCCTATATGCAGAGGAATATAATCTCCTTCATCATAGATATTGATTATACAACTATTTGGAATGAAGTCCGTTGGTAGTATACTCCATCTGACCATCCTTTTGATCATTCTCTTTATCTTAAAAGGTAAAGGATCCACCTGGTCATATCTTATGATACCTGGGGGGGTTCGCCTTCCTTTCTTCAACAAAGTTAGAGCAGCAATTGTACTGGATGGTTATTATGCCTTTCTTGTGCATCAATTTTTGTGGCTCTGATTAAGTTTTCTTCATTAGCAACCAGCTCAACCTATGTCCCTCCGGTCAAATACACAGTTGAGAATTCATCTTTCATCATTTTCAGAGAAGACTCCTTTATATAGCTCTAGGCCTTCCAAAATATTGACGAACGTTCCTTGGATTTCCCCATAGAATTCAAATTCTTGCTTCTTAACTCTGTTCATTCTTTCCAGTTCTACTGTAGGAATCCTTTAAGATCTTTGGGGTGGTTCCTTCATCTCAACATCTGTAGGATACTATGTCTGACTTGGCTATGTAGATAATGGAATATATGACTTAGTGTCTAGGTAAGCTGTCTCTTGGCATCCTGCGACAGTGGCTATGAACTCCTCAAAAGAACTATAGTGATCTAAATGGAGAACATTACATGTTGGGCATTCCACGAATGCTCCTCCTGCTGATGCTTGTATGGGAACCTCAATGTTGCACATTAGGAAACCTCTATAAAGTTCATTGGGAATTGCTGGTAGCTTCTATTCTGCAACAAACTCTGATTCATCCTCTATAACAGGCGGACTAGTAGAAGTCTCTTTCATGCAAAGATCATAAATTTTTCCCTCAGGAATCAAAGTGAATGTATTTTTTTCCTCTTTCATATGTTTCTTTTCTTCACATAGAAAAGCTCTGTGCTTACGGTGATTAGCGTTACGACACTGTGTTCTTCTTAGTGGTGCATCTGGCGGTCTCTATTCATCAACACTGATTAAATTCCTTATTGATGTGGTTATCATGGAAGGCAAACAAATAGTTCTTTCCATTAGATTTTGCTGTGTTATCTCTTTCTTCCTCTTCGGCGAGGAGTCTTCTTTACTACCGATTCTCAGCAGTGATGGTAATCCTTCTTTCTCTTGGCGACTAACTATGTCCATCAGGGGACCCTCATAGTTTACGTTGACTTGACCGAAGTCTAAGTCAAAATCTATGATGCCACCCTGAGCTACCCTTTCACTGTTCAGTGTGAGATTCAAGCCGTGCCATGTCTAAAGGTGAAAATCAACTTTCGTCCTGACATTTTTTCTACAGAAGACAGAAAAAAATTAGTGCCCTGAAAGTTAACACGAACAAGAACAAAAAAATGAGGTATTTGTTAAACACAAGTTTTAATTTATAGAAGTGCAAGTTTTATTTATTTACTTTAATTTAATTTAATGAAATTGAAAAATTAAAGACAAAAGGAAGAAATTAAAGTGGATAAATTTCATTTTATTACTTTACTTTAATTTCATTTTATTAAGGTTAATTTTATTACCAAATTTTGGACCCAATCACAGATGTTTAGTTAAATAAATAACTCAAGAACAAGCAACATTTTAAAAATATGTTTCAAGCAATATCACGGCGGGTAGTATGTCTTAGAGTAGCAGCCATTAATCGATAGAATAAGTCTTTCGCCTAAAAAAATCACTAGTTTGTAAGCTCCTCTCGAATAGACCTTTTCTATGACAAATGGTCCCTCCTAAGTTGGTTCAAAATTTTCACTTATCTTGTGATGTGCAAGAATAGGTCTTTTGAGAATGAGGTCACCAACTTTGAATGCCCTCGGGAGGACTAATTTGTTATGAGCCTGTGATGCGAAGAAAATTTGTTAAGCTAAATAATAATGATGGAATGTAACCCAAACTATAATATAATTTTGATGAAAATAATTTATCCTTAAAAACCTCTTCAAAATCCCAATTCCCATTTACATACTACGCAAGTATACATATCGCTCAAGTAATATGGAGCTCTAATGGAGTTTTAGATATCGATCTCATAGTGAAGCTGGAAATAAATATAAGCTAGTTATTTATTTTCTATTATAATATAAAAACAAAGTGAAGTGCTAAGTTTGAAATTAAACTAATTAAGTGAAATGCTACTAACTATGCAAATGTATGATTATAACAAGTAAATTAAACTAAATGCTAAATTTTCAAAAATAAATTGCTGAAATAAAATAAAGGTTTTTGTTGATGAAAGTTTAAGTATGACTAAACATCCTTCCCCTTTACAATGAAAAAATGGCTTGTGAAGTAATTGAAATCATTTGTAAAATATATTTAAAAATTATTTTGTGCCAAATAGGAGCAATCCTATTTTCTACACTTTTTTAAACGCTATAAAGAACATTGACTAATCCAGAGTTTGGCCCCTAATTCTGTGGTTAGGCTGAGAGGATAGCGGCTGTCACTCCATAGCTCCCACTACTCCCTCCCCTGAGGGCTAACATGCTCACATTAGTTTCCAATCAACTGAACCAAATTGGGGATTCTAATCTCACATTAAAATCTTCTAATTCTACATCCGTCAAAGTATATTTCCCTATTTATTTGCACCCAATCTCATTGATGAAATACTCTCCCATGAAATCAAATGTGATTCTCCTTTTGTTGTAAAAATCATATCGACTTTTCAGAATATATAATTCTCAACACATTTTAACAATTCAATTGGCCAGATCGAAAAGTAAATCAAGATCAGAGTTCAAATCATCACAAATTATTGAAATTTAAAATTGTATAAAACAAATCAATTCTTCACAAAACCATTTATTCAAAGTAGGGAGAAGGATAAAGAAGACTACTTAGAATTCATGAGAAGGATACGATAAAACACGAATTTCATATATGAAAATAAGTTTAAAAATAAAAGAAATAAAAAAAAGACAACTTATCTCACAATCANCAAATTATTGAAATTTAAAATTGTATAAAACAAATCAATTCTTCACAAAACCATTTATTCAAAGTAGGGAGATGGATAAAGAAGACTACTTAGAACTCATGAGAAGGATACGATAAAACACAAATTTCATATATGAAAATAAGGTTAAAAATAAAAGAAATAAAAAAAATACAACTTATCTCACAATCCTTCCCAAGCAAATCCTTAGATGTTCACTCCAAAGCTTTCTCTCTTTACAATCTCTCCCAATTCTCTCTTAGAAGTGTAATGAAGAAGAAATCTCTCACTTTCCTTCTCCTCTTACAACCCTAGAAGAAAATCTCCTCCTTTCTCTCTAACTCATGCCTCTCTCTCTAACTTTTTGNTCTTACATCCCTAGAAGAAAATCTCCTCCTTTCTCTCTAACTCATGCCTCTCTCTCTAACTTTTTGCCCCCCCTTTCTAGTCTCTCTAGAGGTTCTCTTTTGTTGGCTGGTTCTTCCCTCTCTTAAAAGAAACTCAATTCCCTCCAAAATTCAAAAGTTAAAACTTTGAATTTCAAAAGATGTCTCTCCTTGATCCAAGTGTCAAATCTCTTCAAATTGGAACCTTCTAAAGTGTCCACATGCATTGAATCACTCCATGGGGTGCTTAGAGCAAATGTCCCTTNTTCAAATTGGAACCTTCTAAAGTGTCCACATGCATTGAATCACTCCATGGGGTGCTTAGAGCAAATGTCCCTATGAAAATTCACAAAAAATTCATCTCGAACCACCTTAATTTGAAAAAGTCATGTCTGGCGCATCATGTGCCAAACCCCAAAATTGGCAGTTTTTGCTCCAAATTTTGCTCTTTTTACCATTTTTGCTCCAAATGCCTAAGAAATGAAATACTTGCAACAAAAACACAAAAATACCCTTCTTTAAAGTGCAATATCACCAAAAATAGACAGAAAAAGGGTACTTAAAATAGTATATTATTTTTGTGGATCAAAATCCCCCAAGCATCAATGTTACTTGTCCTCAAGTTACACTTTTATTACATAATATGTCCTTAGGATAGAGATTAACTTATCACTTCTATACTTTAGTTCAATAAATAGAATAACAAAATTTAAGAAAAACATTTAATAACTTAGGTTCAAACTCCAAGTCTAGAAATATCTAATAATCAAATTTAAGATTTTTGAATCTCTATTTTTTTCAAGAAGTATTGTAATTTATCATGCTAAGGACATTTAAAACATTCATATGAAAAATAACTGCATAAAAAACTTTATTAGAAATGCTGCTAAAACTTCAATACAAGTTTAGAAAGTATAATTAAGCTCCTTCCTTAAGTTGATTCAAGTGAAGCCAATTTTTCATTAGACATTTCCTCAAGTTTCTTTTTACCTATATATTTTTTTCTTTCTTTTCCTTTTCTACTTTCTCTTTATTTTTTTTCTTTTAGGATCTTTTTAATCCTTTCTTTTTCTCTTTTCTTTTTTTTTTGGTGAGGATTACTATATCTGGATAGCCTTTAATAATTTTGAACTTCACCATCCTCTTCTTAAAGTCAAAACTCTACCTCCCTTCTTACTTAATAAAGTTATACTAGTATATGATTTTTCATAAAGTCTCATTCCTTTCTCCTTACATGAAACTCTAAAATTCTTAACACTTTAGAAATACAAATTTCCCTTATTTAAAATAGAAAAACATAGACTTATCCTATCATACTAAATATCTCATACTAAATATCTTTAACTTTAGAATTGACCTTTATTATTAAAAATCTTTACCTAAATTTACTATAATATTTATAAACATAAGTATAGTCATTTAAAGTTAAATCTTAATATCCCAGGTCATGTTAAATAAATTTTGAAAAATATAGTTACTTAAGGACAAATAAAATTTAGTTTTCCCCTTTTCAAACGAAAGTTTTCTTTTCCCCAAACTTAAATTTTTAAATGATTTTAAAAAAAATTTTAGTTAGTGAAAGAAAATTGTAAATGCATGAAAATGAAAACTAACCTGTAGAGGATTTCTGAACCTTAAATTGCTTCTGGTATACTGTAGGTTCTAACTGTAAAACTACATGTAGGCTTTAAAGCATTAAATAAAACATAATATATTCTAAAGAACTTGATAGGAATTAAACAAAAATACTAAAACTGAAAAATAAAAACTAAAAATACTACACATTCAACAAGCTTAAACTAAAAATACTAAAATTGAAACTAAAAAGTAAACAGTCTAAAATTACTATTAGAAATTGCAAGTTCACAACACAACATAAAAAGTTTTGTTACTACAACAAGTTTTCCAAATAAAAGTAAATCCTAATACAAACGTAAACACATCTAAAATAACTAAGCAAGACTCATAAAATATCAATATTCATCTCCTTCCATTCCATCATCATCATCATCATCTTCTTCTTCTCTTACTTCTTCATCTTCATCACGAATGGGAGCATAGGGAACAAAGCTGGGGCAAACAAGAAAGTTCAGGTTAGGTTCACCCATGAAATGTCTAACCATAGCATTTTGAAAATCTATATCATGTTGAACTCTCCTCTACTGATATTCATCATTATATGCATTCCTTGCATCTATCTCTCCCAACTTAGTCTGTATATTAATAATATCATATTGTTGAATCATAAGCTGGTCCATAACACCTTCCAACGATGCACCACTAGAAGTAGATGCCTCTGCAGCAGATGTAGAGGGCCTATCCCTTCTTCCACTTCTACTCAAAAAATGATTCTACTCTCAGAACCATGTGCTTCCCTATCCCTTCTTCCACTTCTACTTCATTTCTATGGGATTCAACTCTTGATTGTTCACATAGAATGAAAATCAAGGCAGGGTATCCCAATCCTCCAACTGTAGAACTACCAACAATACTTCTAGCGTGATGAACTATAAGTGCACCAACATCTATTGCCTTCATGTTCTGAATACAATAGTTCAACACAGCTTGATCCTTTGTAACATCAACAAGATGATTTGTAGGTAAAATTTTGGCAGAGATGAAATGATGCCATGTTTTTGACTGAATAGTTAACATGGAAGTAGGGAAGTTAACTATCTTATTATTCTTTATTTTCTACTCTCCTCTTCCATCAGTCAAAAAGGTAATGACTTCTTCCAGTGATGAATCAGTAATAGAAAAAGTGGAATATTCATCATGGAAGACATTTGTAAGCCCATAAAATGCATTGATCCTTTCAGAGGGAAATTCCACTTGCATACCTCTCACCAAAATGTGAGCTTTTGTAATGAATCTCAAGTTTGCATAGAACTCCCAGACTATAGGGAAGATCGCCACAGCAGTGAAGTAGCAGAATCACTCCCAATTTCTGGCTCGAATCAACCTCTTGACCTCGCCTCCCTGTTGCAAATGCCCGTTCCTGAATCATTCTTTTGTTCTTAAATAAGGTATTGTAACTATGTTGGGCTTTGAAACTAACAAATCATCGAGCATCAAAGTCATCGGACGGTCTTCCTCGCTTAACTCGGGTAGCCAGTCAAAATTTTATGAAAATCCAAATAAATTCCAAATAAATTATTAAATAAAAAATCTAACAACCTAAGCAAGATTATCTGGTAAGAAAATTTTGACCATGAGTTTTCGTCAAGCACTTTCATCAAAAACCCCATTTTTTGGATCTCCCAAAATTCATGGTGAAAATAAAAAATTTCTAAGTTAAAATGAAGCTCTTACCAAGAGAAAATGAAATCTATGGTTTTTTTCCTCCAAATCCTTCTCTTTAGCCCGCAATGTGATGCCCTAGACCAAGGTTTTGAGGTAGAAGATGACTCAAGCGGCGAAAATGGAGGTTGTTCATGGAATTTTGCGTTTTTTAGGCAATATAGCGTGTTCGAACTTTTGGCGCATCATGCACCAGAGCGTATTTTTGCCCAATTTCAGTTTCTATGAAAATCTGCTCCATACCATTTTACATTAACCTCTATTTGACTGAAATAAACTTTTTTAAGCATAATTAAACATCAAACTAACTCCAAATTTTCAAAAATAACACAAAACTCATATTTATATATGAAATCCCAATTATTACAAACTAATATTTTTTAAGCCAACACACAACAAATTCGCTGTTTTAAAGCAAACCAACATCCTAAACACTGAAATCTAAACATCAAACTTTAAAGAAAATAACATAGATAGTGCGACTTAAAGAAAAGCAATCAAACATAACAAAATATAACAAACAATACTAGATAAAACGTTCCGTGCTTAATTTAACTTCACTCATCTTCATCACTCTCATTCTCCTGGAGATCTCCCATAGACTGGTAGTGCATATACAGATTGTAGAAGGGTCTAAATGAAAATTCATCAGTTGCATTTTCTTCCTCAATCAATGCATGCTTCTTGAACATACGTACCAAACCATCTTCAATATGCCCGATATGTTCAAAATGTTCCTTAAGTCTCCAATCTAGGTGATCCAACATTTCTGAAATATTCTTAATTGCATGCATAAGATTATGCATCTCTCTCTCAATCTTTTTAATTCTCTTTGAAAGTACACTTGAGTTGTAGTAGGGATGAATATGTGATGAATTCTGAGATCCTTGATCCATTAATACATCATAACATTTTCATCTCCCATTCCAATGCAACTGCAGTAGATTTCAGGATCCATCAGCTTCTAAGGTAGTAATACTTTCTCCCAACTTTCATAAGGTACTTGTCATTGACTGCAGAGTTGGAAATAGTAGATGGGTGTCCCAATCCAGTTGCAGATCTATTCACAATCAAACCCAAAATAGATTTCACAATTATAACTCTAATATCAATAGGTTTTCCAGTTTGAATATAGTAACTCATAATAACACTCTCCTTCGTAACCTTACTAATTTTTATAGTAGGCAGTAATTTCAAGGAAATAAAGAAATGCCATGCCTTTGAAGTAGGATTTCATAATGCCAAAGAAAAACTCACATTCCCATCTTCTCGAGCTTCCCAATTAGTATCTTCATCCATAAGGTAATGATAGAGTTCATTCAGGTTGTCTCTTATAGGGGTAAAATTTGCATAATGGAAGACATGCACATTCTCGATCATAAACATTTCATTGATTCTTGAAGATATGAATTGCACAAACCTGCCTCGCACATAGATCATTCATTGGTGAATCCCTTGAAGATTTGCATAAAATTCTTTCACCATAGGGACGACTACAGCAATAGTAGTGTAGCAAAGCACTTCCCAACGCCTCTGCGCAATAACTTCTTCAACTAGAGTATTCGGTGTGTTGAATCCTTGATGCAAAAATCCCCTCTCTTTGATAAGCCTCTTTGTCACNAACTTCTTCAACTAGAGTATTCGGTGTGTTGAATCCTTGATGCAAAAATCCCCTCTCTTTGATAAGCCTCTTCGTCATTATAACTTGATCATGCAACTTATGTGCATCGAAATTGATGAACTTTCTTCGGTTGAAAATTGTAAATCTAGCAGAGTTACTAGAGTAGGAAGCCATGAGAATTGAAAAGTGGCGACTCTTCTCTTGTTTTCCTCCTTAAAATATGTCTTGGAGTCAGTTTTTAGGAGTTATTTAAAGGTGTCCCCGCCAAAAACCACCAAAAATCATCATTTGACACGTTTTTAATCATTTTCGTCTCTGCGACGCATCATGCACCAATCTGGCGCATCATGCGCTAGCTCTTTGGAAATCAGCGCATCATGCGCCAGTTACAAAATTTGGTCGTTTCAATTTTTATCATATAAATTCTCAGACTTTTCATAACATTAGGCAAACAAAGATGTTTCTAAACATTTTTCTTAAATACACAAATTACATAAATAGATAAAACATAAACATATATATATAAATTTAAACAAAAACTCAAAAATCAAAGTAAACAACGATACATATGGGTTGCCTCCCACAAAGCGCTTGGTTTAATGTCGTCAGCCCGACATTCCCAGTCTCATTGTGGGTAATCCAACATGATTGTCTCTTTAAAATTTGNCTCCCACAAAGCGCTTGGTTTAATGTCGTCAGCCCGACATTCCCAGTCTCATTCTGGGTGATCCAACATGATTGTCTCTTTAAAATTTTGTCTATGACCATCAGAAGAAGGTTTCAATCTGTGCCCAATATTTTTTTAGTCTTAGGATCTTCAATATTGACTGCTCCATAGGGATAGACTTTTATGACTCCGAATGGCCCTTTCCACCTAGACTTCAATTTTCCAGGAAATAATTTCAACCTTGAATTATATAATAAAACTTCATGTCCAAGTTCAAATTCTCTTTTTACTATTTTCCGATCATGCCATTCTTTCATTTTTTCCTTATAAATCATCGTATTATCGTAAGATTCATTCGTAACATTCAATTGCAAAAATCTTTTCTCACCAGATTCTTTCAAATTGAAATTAAAATCTTTTATCACCCAGTAAGCTTTATGTTCTAATTCAACTAGCAAGTGACAAGTCTTCCTAATAATTAATCTATATGGGGACATTCTTATAGGTGTCTTATAAGCTATCCTATATGCCTATAATGCAGTATCTAATCTAATAGACCAATCAATTTTGTTAGGATTAATACTCTTCTCCAAAATTCTCTTAATTTCACGATTAGTTACTTCTGC
>JXCR01122468.1:0-58505 GCA_002079205.1 Phalaenopsis hybrid cultivar | reverse complement strand
ATATATATATATGCCGCAAGCCTATATAAGGATGTTGGCGGCAAGAAGAGCTCTACTAGGGTTTCTGGCGAGAAGTTGACCTCCTGGTGCTGGTTGGCGGCGCATAGTGTAGGAGTTGGTGGTTTCTATGGCCTTATTTACTTTTGGGCTCACACTTGGTGGTTGGCTTCTGGGTTTGAATGTTCCCAGGTGTTAAAGGTTTTTGACTTTTTTACTATTCAATTGGATTATGTGGTTGCTGGTGCTACCTTCAGCTCTAGTTCCATTCTATGGCTTTTTCTATTGATGTAGAAACTAATGCTTAGTGGACTAAAGCCACATATGTGGAAGTGGTGGGTAAAGCTAATGACACTTTACAAGATCTTGACCACATAATGTTTCCCCAATCTTTCCATGATGCGGCTGCTGGTAAGGGGACATGTTGTTACATCCATCCATTTTGAATTAAGGATGGTGAACCAACCATCTTTTTCATTGAACAAGAGTTACATTCCCTCAATGAGGATGTGGGTTTACTCTCATTGGTAAATTTATTTTTGGACATCCAAAAATGGAGTTAGTGAGGAACTACTTTTATACTCTCAAGTTTATTGGGGCATAGAAAGTGGGTCATTTAGATGAGAGACATCTTTTGATCCAACTCACTGTGGAAGAGGATTATGCTCGGCTGTTTGCTAAGCAGTCCATAATGATTGCAGGGACTAATATGAAAATCATGAAATGAACTCCAGATTTTGATCCAAGTAAGGAACCACCTGTGGTGCCTCTTTGGTTTAAATTGCTTGGGCTCTCTCTCCAATTCTTTAACCTAAATGCCCTGTTTAACATCGGTCGTGCAATGGAAACACCCCTAAAGGTGGATACATGATCCCGAAACTGATTATATGCAACAGTATAACAATAATTCTGATTATATTTTTCACTTATATTTCCTTATTTCACAACAAAACCAAAAACTTGATCTTGAAGAAAAATAAGAATTTAACTTTTAATGTATATATATTGGGATACTATGCAAGTATACATTGTTATCAAGAAATATAGGAATTTTTTATTAACACCTAAATATAGAACCCACGGGGAAGATATGCAATATGTACTTGTTGGAAAACAATCTATTTTTAAAAAGACATTTATTTAAACTAAAGACGTTTTCAGTAAAGAAAGTTTAAATATTTTTGGTAATTTTAATATTTTGACAAAAATAGAACAAACTTAAGAAGATAACTTGAGTTTTTGTAGAAGAAAAACACTAAATATGAAAATATATTTCTCTTTATCATGAATCAGTAATAAGTATATGAATTCTGTTATGGAAGTATGCATATTGTGTTGCGCCAAATAGGAGCAATATATTCTTTACCCTTACTAGAGATGTTATAAAGAACATTAGCTAATTTAAAGTTTGAATAGTTCTGAAGACTGGCTAGGCAGGGAAGATACTAGCTCTCACTCTAGAGTTCCCTCGATTCCCTCCACTCGGGGGCTAACATCTCGTATCAGAACCTAAAACAAAACCAAGTTGGGGCCTTTAACCTATCACTTTAAAGGTCTCTAACTCTACACCCTTCAATGAATATTTCCCTATTTATTTGCACTCAATCATATGAGCTACATTCTCATTCATACAACCTCATGTGATTCTTTCCAATTGTTGACTGAGACAATACCAGCTTGGTTCTTACATGTTCTCACAACAAATTTTAACATCTAGATTGGTCAAATCAAGAAGTAAATGAAGTACATGGATTTAAATCATCATAACTTCTTCCAACATTAAAGATCAATACTCTCCACAACTTCCACCCAGCACTTAATTACTTATCATTTTAAGAAGAAAGATAAAAAAAAACTACTCAGAATCCATGGAAAAAACAAAACCACACTTTAGTTTAAAAGTAGAAATCATTATCAAACCAACAACAAGTCTCAATTAAAACCAAAATTAGTCTAAAACAAAAGATAAAAACTTATCTCAAGTATTCCACCAAACTCTTGAAGTTCCTTTGAATCTCTTCTCTTTTACAACACTCTCAATATAAAACTAAAATAAAAAGGATAAATATGTGATGCCTGAAAATCTCTCCAACTAACTCTCCAATTTTAGAACTTTCAAAACTTTCCCAGCACTTTCAGCACCCCTTTCAAAGTCTCAATCTTCCTTCTTTTATAATTCTCCAAAAGGTGTCTTGTTATCTCTTCAAAATGTGTCTTGATTCGATGTATTTTCCCAAGAGATGCATCCTTTCGCAATAATTTTTGTCTATGGTGGTTGTAACCACCTATTAAAGATAATATGCGCCTCAAAAATCTCTTTAAAATTTGCAAAAATTGAATTTACTCATCCAATAAATGCCACTGGTGCTTAAGCATGGGGCCTCTAGCGCTTAGGCGTTGCCTTCTCTGTTTAACCGACACTTAGGCGTCAAAACACTTTTGCACATTTTTCACCTATTTGCTCCAAATTTGATCCGTTTTCACACCTTTAAGCATTTTTCACCTTTTTTACTTGTACCTGAAAGAAAAACACAAAAATATCTTCCAATAAAACACAATATCTCAAAAATTGGTATAAAAATGTGTTTAAAACACTATATATTTTAGGCGTATTAAAATTCCCCAAACTTAAAATGTTTCTTATCCTCAAGTGACACTTCAATCTTTAAAAACTAAATATGTGTGACATGTATATGAGTTTCTTTAAGAGTTACTAAAATTTAGATTTAGAAATAGAGTAGTATAATTTAGAAAAACATATTTAGTAAATGAGATCAATGTAAAGTTTAGAAATTTTTAATGTTAAGAAAGATGAAAATATGAGTTCCTATCTAATTCAGAATTATTGTAAATCTTCCAAATTTAGAATTTAGTTCTTTTATTATCTCCACTTAAAAATTTTTATTAAAAATAATTTTACTTACTTTAGAATTTAGTTCTTTTATTATCTCCACTTAAAAATTTTTATTAGGAATAATTTTACTTACTATATTATATTTATAAGCTTAAGATTTTCTGAAGTTTTATATTTTAAAAAGATCAAATGTAGAACCAATTTTTGATTAGGCACTAATCCTCAAGCTTCTCCTCTCCCATTTTTCTTCTTGTTCTTTTTTTTTCTTTTTTTTTTAGGCAAGGATTACTATATCTAGATAGGCCTTAAATAATTTTGAATTCTACTTTTCCTTTCCTAAAGCAAAGTCTCGATACAAAACTTTTACTTATAAATATATTAATAGCTTTGAAAATTATTTTTAATAAAATAAATTTAAGTATTAAAAATAAAAGTCTAAATTTCTAAAATTTTAAAGAATACAATGTTTCTCACTAAAGATAGTTACTTATATTAATCATTTTCTACACTAAAAACTTTTAACTTAAAGTTTTTCTTTATTACTAAAAATTTTAACTAAATTCTCTTACTCATTTCTAAAATCAAAATTTACTTCTCTAATATAACTTCACATACATGATCAATTTTTCTTTTCAAATCAAATTCACTTGTAGTTCATTTGAGAACAAATAAAGTTCAAGTTTTAAAAATATTTTTCATCCCCCCAAACTTAATTTTTTAATAAATTAAATAGTTTAGCATCAAATATATATAAGCAGGAATGAAAATTAAAATATACTGCTTACATGAATTTTTATACCCTAATGATACAAGTATAAAACTAAAAATAGGAGTAAAATTAATTTTGATCAAATTCTCTAATTATTTGCACCCAATTTCCAAGGGCTTTGACCTCCCTGAATCTTGGATGTAATCTTCATTTTAGTTTTAAAACTCAACATATTTTAACAAATCAATTGGCCGGATTGAAAGTAAATTAAGATTGAAGTGAAAACATCATTACAATTTCTTTAACATTTTCATGGCTCAACCAATTCAAATCACCATTTCACGAATCTCAAGACAAGGAGAAAGATAGAGAAAACTACTCAGAACTCATGGGGAAGACACAACAAAACTCGGAATTCATACATAAAAGCAAAGTCATACAACTACAACAAGTAAATAACACTTATCTCTAATTCCTCCCCAAGCAAACTCCTTGAAGTTCCTTTGAATCTCTTCCTTTCTTTACAACACACAGAATTCCTCTTCAAAGTGGCAAGGAGAAAAAAAATCTCTCACTTTCTCTCCACTCCTATAATCTCTCGAAGAATTCCTCACAATTAGACTCTCTACACACTACTGGAACTCTTGGACGCTGTTCTAACTTTCCAACTCCTCGAACTCCTCTAAGTCTCTCTAGGCTCTCCAGGCTCTCTCCAATTTTCGGCCAAAATCTTCTTTTAAAGTTGTGGATGAGTTTTCCCAAGAGTTGCATAAGCATCCCTCCAAAATTTGTCCTCATCCAATGCATTATTGGACATAACCGCCGATCTCGCCGTCGGCGGCCTCGAGGGAGCCGTCGGCGGGCCTTCTACATTATTAAATCTGGAGTCTCGGGAAATTTTGACCATCGGCGCCGGTGGGCTCACCGTCGGCGCCCTAGTTCAAATCTTCATATTTTTGTCCTTATCGCTCCAAATTCGCTCCTTTTATTTGCTAGTTCAAATCTTCACATTTTGGTCCTTTTCGCTCCAAATTCGCTCATTTTTGCATCGTTTGCTCCAAATTTAGTCTGCGCCCTAGTTCAAATCTTCACATTTTGGTCTTTTTCGCTCCAAATTCACTCCTTTTTGCATCTTTTTGCTCCAATGAACTAATTCATCATTCCTGCAACAAAACATCAATTGCTCCAAATTACACCGTTTTTGCATCTTTTTGCTCCAATGACCATAATTCATAATACCTGAGACAAAACATCAAAAATACTTCTTTAAAGTGCAATATCATAAAAAATAGTGTAAAATAGGTATGAAAATCTCAACATATTTTTTTTTGCATATTTTTGCTCTATTGACCCTAATTCATCATTCCTGCAACAAAACATCAAAAATACCTTTCTATCTTTTTGCTCCAATGACCCTAATTCATCATTCCTGCAATAAAACATCAAAAATACCTTTTTTAAAAGTGCAATATCATCAAAAACAATATAAAATAGGTATGAAAATCTCAACATATTTTCCTTCTTTAAAGTGAAATATCATCAATATTAGTATAAAATAGGTATGAAAATCTCAACATATTTTCCTTTGAAAATCCCCCAAACTTAACTATTACTTGTCCTCAAGTAATTTTAGTACTATATAAAAGTTATTGTTTATTGTAGTAAAGTTTTAATTCAGAAATACTATAAGTTTGATCTAAGTAAATACCATAGTGAGATTTTCAGAAAAAATTTAACTAATTAAATTAACTCTGTAGGTACAAGATTATCTAGTCATCAAGTTTAAGAGTTCTAATTCAAGTAATAAAATTAACTCTATAGCCACAAGATTATCTAGTCATCAAGTTTAAGAGTTCTACTTTTCTAACATTTCAAGAATGACTATATGTTGTAATATTAAGTCACTTAGAATATTCAAATGATAGGAACTTTATGGGAACACTACTAGTAAAAGATCAAATGAATTATATATTGTTATCTAGTCTTCAAGTTTAAGAGTTCTAGTCTTCTATTCATTTCAAGAATGATTATATGTTTAATACCAAGTTAAGTGGAATATTTAAAATGATAGGAACTTCATGGGAACACTACTAGTAAAAGATCTAATCCATAAATATAAGTTCAAATGATAGGAACTTCATGAGAACACTACTAGTAAAAGATGCTAATCCATAAATATAAGTTCAGAAATGTGTTTAAGTATTCCTTTTAGGTAGGTCCAGTGAAGCCAATTTTTGATTAGGCATCTCCTCAAGCTTCTCCTCACTTAAATATTTTTTTCTTCTTTTTTTCTTTTCAGCGATTGTTGTCAATCCTTTTTTTTTCCTTTTTCAAGTGATGATTACTATATTTGGATAGCCTTTAATGATTTTGAATATCACCTTTCTTTCCCTAAATTTGAAATTCAAAGCATTCCTTTACCTTATAAGTATTTCATAGCTGATACATCATTGAGCCCCAATCTTTTCTTCTCAAATGAATTTCCAGATTCTTAATACTTCAAAATATAGTTTCCTTTACTTTAAATAGTTAATTATAGTCTTGTTCTATTATACTAAATATCTTTATCTACCAAAATTAATCTTCATTACAAAAATATTTTCTTAAATCTACCGTAATATTCAATATTTACAAAAATATAGTTACCTGAATTAAATTCACTACATAAAATCATATTAATAATTTTTTAAAATATTTAATTTGAGAACATCTAATAGTTAATCTTTTTCTTCCCTCCCCCAAACTTGAATTTTTAAATATGAAATGATACAGGTGGAAAGAAAAATTCTAAATATAAATCATACCTCAGTATTTTAGGTATTTTCATCATTCTGAAATTTTTGCAGTCCTTCTCAAAATTTCTACTTCACCTGGTCTGTAACATTAGGAGCTTTCTATACATATAAATCATTAAAGAATTTGTTGGTTAATGAAATTTTGAAATAAGTACAAAACTAAACATTAAACAAACATAATATTTCATTAACACATCCACAATACTAAACAAAACAATTGCAAAAATGAAAATCACATCACATTACAATTTAACAAATTTCAACTACTACAAAAATAATTATAACAATAATTAAAAACTATTCAATTATAACATAATAATAAAAATGAAAGTACAAACAAACATTTGTTTTTATTACAAAAATTACAAACATAAAAGTAAAAGTACATCAATTACATTCGGATATTGAAATCCCAAATTATGTCTTCGTCTTGATCAGTAGTGGATTGGGCTGATACTGAGTATATCGGGGGCATTCAGGAAAAGTAACATCAGGCTCACCTCTATAGTGTCGGGCCAGAGCTTCGTAGTAAGCTATCTTAAAATCTGAATGCCTCTGAAGGTACTCACTGTCATAATCATGTCTACGTTCTAAACCTCCAATCCTTTCATTTATTAGCTCAATACTCTTTTGCTGCAAGGTTAACTCATTCATTAAATCAGTCACCTTTAACTTATAAATTCTATGCTCTTCCGCTGCAAGGTCAACTCATTCATCAAATCAGAGAGGCTTTCATTTATTAATTCTATGCTCTTCCGCTGCAAGGTCAACTCATTCATCAAATCAGAGAGCAAGGGGAACTAGAAGGTGGAAGGTCATAACTAGTAGAGGGGATATCTCTACTAGTAGAAGGTTATTGACTTCTACTCCCAGTTCTCCATTTTTTGGATTCATATGTCTTCAAATTAGCTTTACTAATGGGTTTCATAGGGTAAACCCATTCCTCATCATCTCCAGCTTTCACTCTAGAAAGTTGGCAAAGTGCATAAATGAGACCAGGATGTCCTAGACCTCCACTTGTTTCACTCCTTATCGTGGTCAATATATTCTTAAAAATGATTCTCCCCACATTTATATTTTTATTATTCTAATACAGAAATTCAGAATAGCTCTATCTTTTGTTACGTCACTATGGTGATAGGTCGGTAACATAGTAGAGGAAATAAAATAGTGTCACGCTTTAGATGTGGCATTCAACATGGAAGCAGAAAAATTTACCCGTTCTCATTGCTTTATCTTCCATGTTCCTTTCCCATTAGTGAGAAAGTTGATAACATCATTCAGCGGGTCTTCCAAAAGCTTTCTTATAACGTGGAGACATTTCAATCTAATCAAAATTATAGAAAAATTCCAAAATATACTTCAAATATGCAAATAATGGCTTTCAAGAGTGATTCTAAGAGTTCAACACTATGTTCCATGAATTTCTTCCCCCAATATTTTTTCACATTCTCAAATTTTTTGGATCTTCTCAATGTGGAAGAAATTCATGGTGAAAATCAAATATTTTTAGTTTGGAGTGAAGCTTTTACCAAGAGATGATCAAATCTGGTGTCTAAATGCCTTGAAATCACCCCAAAATCCAAGATCTCTCAAGCCCTATGTCAAAATTTTCATTTTTTAGAGGAAGGAGATGATGAATAGTGGTAGTTGACTAGTCAAAATTGCGGTTAAAGGTGTTTTTTCAGGATCTCACCGTCGGCGGGGTCTTCGGCGCCGTCAGCGAGCTCTATAGAATTAATATCCTAAGTCTCGGGAAAAGTCCGTCGTCAGCGGCGTCGAGGGCGTCATCGGCGAGCTCTATTGAATTGGTTCAATTTCTGGATTTTTCAGATTTTGATCAATTTCAAGCCTCAACGACATCCATTCAATCATTATAGATATTATTTTAAGTGATTAAATGATTTACTTATCACAAATAAACTTTCACAACACAAAACATCACAATTATATATAAATTCTAAGGGTTACACTATACGTTACACAACACACCTAAGTTTGGTACTTTCTCAACCTTAATACATCAATTTAGCGTCACAATCCAAGCCACAACACTCAAAACGCTGAAAACAAACATCTTATGCCCAGTTTCAACTATACAGATATCTAAAAGAAAAATTCTAAAGCAAAGCAAACATAAGTTTCAAACCAAATTACACACATAGACAGACAGGTAGAAATGTAAATCTACTATTTTTCATATTCAGTGCTAGATTTTCCTCTGAGATCACCCATTAATTGCACATGAACGAAGAGGTTATAGAAGGGTCGATATGGAAATTCTTTAGTAGAGTCCTCTTCTATCAATTTCATCATTCTCATCAGCCATATCAAACTGTCTTCAACATGTCCAGAGTGCTCGAAATGTTCTTTCATCCTCCAGTCTAGATAATCGAAGAAATCAGAGATATTATTAATTGCATTCATAACATTTTGTACCTTCTCCATTTTCTTGATTCTGCGCAGGATCACCAGTGTCTTGTCCGGAACTAAAGTTTGAATAGGTGGTGAATTCTGAGATGAGTGATCCACCATAATAGTCATATCATTTTCATCTTCATAGGCTGGGAATCTCTCAATTGGGTCCAAAGGCTTCCAAGGTAGAAGTACATTTTCCCAATTTTCATAGGATACTTGGAACTAACTGCAAAGTAAGAAAATTGTGGAAGGGTGTCCAAGTCCATAAGTTGATCCATGAACGATTAGGCCCAAAATAGACTTCACAATTATAGATCCAATATCGATCGACAGTCTCATTTGGATGCAGTAATTCAGAATAGCACTTTCCTTAAAACTTTACCGATCCTCATCGTCGGTAACAGTTTTGCAGAAATGAAGAAGTGCCAGTGTTTAGAAACGGGATTCAGAAGTGTCGTAGAAAAACTAGCATACATGTTTTCTCTCATTTCCCAGTCTTCAGTTTCATCCGTTAAATATTGGTAAATTTCATTCATCTGGTTTCTTGTCGGGATGAAGTTGGAATAATGGCAGATAGGAACGTTCTCGATCATATATAATTCATTGATTTCTGCATGAGTAAAAGTTATCCATCTACCTCACACATATACGACGTCCTGGTTGATTCCATACAAATCAGCATAAAATTCCTTCACCACAGCAACAACTACGGCGGCTGTCGTGTAGCACAACACTTCCCATCTTCGTCACACAATCATTTCTTCTATTTTCATTGATGGATTATTCAATCCTCAATTTATGAATCCTCATTCTTTGATTAATCTTTTCTTTGGTAGTACTTTGTTGAAGATTCACTGCTCCTCCGTACTAATGAACTTTCTTTGGTTGAACACTCGCATTCTATGGTTTTCAGGGGAATTGGACGCCATAGGGATGAATTTGGTGGAGTTTCACTTCGTTCTTGGGGGAAATATTAACTTAGGAATTGAATTTGGAAGTTTAAAAGGGGTAACTCCCGCCTAAAACCGCCCATTCAAACTCAAGAAACTGTCATCCCGCTAGTCTCATCGTCGGCGACTTCGAGGGCTCCATCGGCGAGCCTTTAGAATTTAATTATCTGTACTCTCAGAAAAACCCCGCCTTTGGCGACGTCGATGACGCTGTCAGCGCCCAAAGCAAAAATTGTACAGTTTTGCTTTGGTCCGAATGTGTTCCAATTTTTCTTTATGGATCCAACTTTTATGATGATTCAAGAGTAAATAAGAGTAGTAGAGTTTAATACTACAACAAACTAATGATAATTTCAAATAAAAACTACTATAATTGCAATAAAAATAAAGATAATTATGGGTTGCCTCCCATAAAGCGCTTTGTTTAACGTCGTCAGCCCGACCTATTCAGATGTTATTCAGGTTGATTGATCATTAAAACCTCTTTAAAACTTGGTCTTTTACCCTGAAAATACGGTTTTAATCTATGTCCATTTACTTTAAATTTATTTCCAGTCTTTTGATCTTTAATTTCAACAGCTTCGTAAGTATAAACTTGAGTCACAGTAAAGGGTCCTAACCAATGAGACTTCAATTTCCTAGGAGAATAACTTCAGTCTTGTATTGTAAAGCAAAACTTCTTGTCCTGGTTCAAAGTTCTTCTGGTTAATCTCCTGATCATGCCATAACTTTAGTTTCTCCTTTTAAATTCTGTCATTATCATAAGATTTATTTCTTAACTCTTCCAATTCATTTAATTGTAACAATCTCTTCTTATCAGCTTCTTTCAAATTATAATTGAATTCTTTAATCGCCCAATATGTTTTATGCTCCAATTCTACTGGTAAGTGACAAGTCTTTCCAAAAATCAGCCTGTAAGGAGTCATTCCAATAGGAATTTTATAAGCAGCNGATTCTGCAATTGTTGACCCATGTTTAATATCATCTCTTCCATAGACAACTTCTTTTCCTTAATTTGAGTGTAAATAAGAAGGTCTATAATTAATATTTCCTTGGTTGGATGAATTTCCTAATGGGTTCACTGGGTTTTTCAGGTCTATAGTTAACATTTCCTTAGTTGGATGAATTTCCTAATGGGTTCACTGGGTTGTTCGCCATGATTTGTAGAAGAATTGTTATTCCAATTAAAATTTGGATGATTCTTCCAACCTGGGTTAAATAATTCGAATAAGGATTGTTGGGTCTATTGATAGCATTTAAAGTCTTATACGAAGGTTGAACATCCACAAATTGCCCAGATGAATTATCTTCCATCATAGTAGGTGTTGGAGAATAATTCATTTCACAATGATCTAATTTCTTTGATATTACAACAATCTGCGAAGCTAACATAGATATTGTATTAGAATCATGGATACTAGCTACTCTTTTAGGATTTACCCTTTCAGAGGGTCATTAAAAATTTTTGGTAGTCATCTCTTCTTTTAACGAATAAGCCTCACCAAAAGGTTTTGACATTAAAGAACCACCAGCCACGGCATCTATAATCGATCTAACAGATCCCACTAATCCATTATAAAAAGTTTGAATTATCAACCAATCTAGTAATGAATGATGAGAACATATCCCACTAATCCATTATAAAAGGTTTGAATTATTAACCAGTCTGGTAACGAATGATGAGGGTATCAAAAGGTTTTGACATTAAAGAACCACGAGCCGCAGCATCTATAATCGATCTAAGAGATCTTAATCCATTATAAAAAGTTTGAATTATCAACCAATCTGGTAACGAATGATGAAGGCACTTCCTAAGATTATAAAAAGTTTGAATTATCAACCAATCTGGTAACGAATGATGAGGGCACTTCCTAAGAATATAAAAAGTTTGAATTATCAACCAATCTGGTAACGAATGATGAGGGCACTTCCTAAGAAGATCTTTAATTCTCTCACAAGCTTCATATATCGACTCTCCATCAATCTGACAAGATGATGTTATGTCATTTCTAAGTTTAGCAGTTTTGGATGGAGGGAAATATTTGGATAGAAATTTCTGTGAAAGTTCTCCCCAAGTTCTAATAAATTCAGGTGCTAACAAATTTAACCACATCTTAGCCTTATCCCTAAGTGAAAAAGGAAAATGTCCAAGTCTGACAGCATCGTTTGAACTTTGTCATATTTAAAGGTAGCACACAGTTCTAAAAAACTAGCGAGGTGTAAATTAGGATCTATATTTGGTGTACTTCCAAATTGATTGTTTTGTACCATTTGGGTAATAGCAGGTTTAAGCTCAAATGAATATAAATTAGGATCTTCATTTGGTGTACCTTTGAATTGATTATTTTGTACCATTTGGATAATAGTAGGTTTAAGCTCAAATGAATTAGTAACATCAGGATTTTGGATAGATAAGTGAATTTCATCTGTTGTAGGATTTGCATAATCTCGTAAGAGTCTAGGTTGGTGTTCATTTTCTATTCCTTGATTGTTCATGTTATTTTCTATTGTATTAAAATTTCTAGGTTCTCTTCTTAGTCTTCTAATTTTTCTAACTGTGCGTTCTAATTCCGAATCATAGGGTATATGATTTTCAAGTCTAAATTTACGTATACAATTTGAAATCAGTACATAGAAAAACAGTTAACTACATATGAAAATAAGTTGCAATTCAAGTAAAAATTTTCTAATAGTCCTAATTTGTCGTTACTCTAATTATGATTCTTGTTTACTCCCCGAAAATGACGCAAAAAACTTGACAGCGACTTTATATATGCTTAAAAATACAAGTATTTAATACCGTTACTAGAAGATTTAATTCCTCAGCAACGACACCAAAAACTTAATAACAGTTATAGATTTGATAAAGATGTATATACCAAAAATTCAATAATGGTAAATTCAAACTTATCAACGCAAGTATACGTATCGCTCAAGTAATATAGGGCTCTAATGGAGTCCTAGAAATCGATCCCACAAGGAGTAATATTAGAACTACGAACTAAGATTTTAGAAAAGCAATACTTAATCACAACAATGAAATTCAAATTGCTTATTTGTCACTAATATGCAATTGAAATAAATATGTAATTCTAATCACTCTTAAATAACTAATTATGCTAATAAAATTGTCACTAATAGACAATTGAAATAAATATGTAATTTTAATAACTCTTAAATAACTAATTACACTAATGAGGGTAGGCAATTGAAATAAATATATAATTTTAATAACTATTAAATAACTAATTATGCTAATGAAGGTTTTATAGGCAATTGAAATAAGTAAATAATTTGAATAACTAATAAATAACTAATGATAGAAAGTTAGGGTTAATAATAGACAATTGAAATAAATATGTAATTTTCTTAATAACTCATAAATAACTAATTATGCTAATGAGGGTTTAATTGAAATAAATATGTAATTTTAATAATTATTAAATAATTAATTATACTAATGAAGGTTCGACGTGATATTCAATATATAAGAAAGCATTCTTCTCCTTGTCAAGAAATTATAGTGAATGGATAAAATGAATCAGTTCAAATTGTATTGTACCAAATAAGAGCATACCCATTCTTTACTCTTTAGTCCAGGGCATAAAGAACATTGGCTAATCCTACACTTGTTTACTGAATTTGTGGCTAAGTTGGGAGGATACCGACTCTCACTTCGGAGCTCTCACGTTCCCCTTGTCTGAGGGCTAACATCTACACTTCAGCACCCAAACGATAGGACTAAATTGGGGATTTTAGTCTGTCACTCTAAAATCTCCAATTCTATGCCTGATAATTTTGTTTCCCTATTATTTGCACCCAATTTCCAAGGGTNGGTCGGTGACTTTATATATGCTCAAAAGTATAAGTTAAATATGGACGTAATAAATATTCAATAATTATAAAGCATACTTATCAACACAAGTATGCGTATCGCTCAAGTAATATAGAACTCTAATTGAGTCCTAGATATCGATCCCAGGGGGAGTAAGTTTAGTACTGCAGACTAAGATCTTAGAAAAGCAATACTTTAATCACAACAACAAAGTTCAATTTTGGCTTATCTGTCACTAATAGGCAATTGAAATAAATATGTAATTTTAATAACTCTTAAATAACTCTAGAACTACAAACTAAGATTTTAGAAAAAGCAATACTTAATCGCAACAATGGAATTCAATTTGCTTATGACTACAAACTAAGATTTTAGAAAAGCAATACTTAATCACAACAATATAATTCAAATTGCTTATCTATGAACTAAGATTTTAGAAAATCAACACTTAATCACAACAATATAATTCAAATTGCTTATCTGTCATCTAATAGGTAATTAAAATAATATGTAATTTTAATAACTATTAAATAACTAATGATACTAATGAAAGTTTAAATGTGATATTGAATATATAAGAAAGCATCATTTTCCTTGTCAAGAAATTATAGTGAATGGATAAAGTGAATTAGCTCAAATTTTATTGTGTCAAATAAGAGCATACCTATTCTTTACCCTTTAGTCAATGCATAAAGAACATTGACTAATCCTACGCTTGTTTATTGAATCTGCAGCTAGGCTAGGAGGATATCAGGCTCTCACTTCGGAGCTCCCACGTTCTTCTCACCTGAGGGCTAACATCTACACTTCAACACCCAAATGATAGGACTGAATTGGGGATTTTAGTCTATCACTCTAAAATCTCCAATTCTATGCTCGATAATATTATTTTACTATTTATTTGCACCCAACTTCTAGGGGCCTTGACCTCCCTGAATCTTGGATGTAATCTTCACTTTAGTTGTAAAACTCAACATATTTTAACAAATCAATTGGACAGATTGAAAGTAAATTAAGATCAAAGTGAAATGATCATCACAATTCACATTTTCATGGCTTCACCAATTCAAATCACCATTTCACAAATCTCAAGACAAGGAGAAGACATTTTCATGGCTCCCAATTCAAATCACCATTTCACAAATCTCAAGACAAGGAGAAAGACAGAGTCAATTGGCCAGATTGAAAGTAAATTAAGATCGAAGTGAAAAGATCATCACAATTTCTTAATAATTGGCCAGATTGAAAGTTAATTAAGATTGAAGTGAAAAGATCATCACAATTTCTTAAAAAATGAAATTAAATTAAGATCAAAGAGAAAAGATCATCACAATTTCTTAAACATTTTCATGACTTCATAAGTAAATTAAGATCAAAGTGAAAAGATCATCACAACTTCTTTAACATTTTCATGGCTCAAATTTCAAATCACCATTTCACAAATCTCGAGACAAGGAGAAAGACAGAGAAAACTACTCAGAATTCATGGGGAAATCACCATTTCACAAATCTCAAGACAAGGAGAAAGACAGAGAAAACTACTCAGATCTCATAATCACCATTTCACAAATCTCAAGACAAGGAGAAAGACAGAGAAAACTACTCAGATCTCATGGGAAGATCGAAGTGAAAAGATCATCACAATTTCTTAAACATTTTCATGGCTTCACCAATTTAAAAACATTTCACAAATCTCGAGACAAGGAGAAAGACAGAGAAAACTACTCAGAACTCATGGGAAAAATACAACAAAACTCGTCTCAAGACAAGGAGAAAGACAGAGAAAACTACTTAGATCTCATGATTGAAAGTAAATTAAGATCGAAGTGAAAAAATCATCATAATTTCTTTTGAAATTAAATTAAGATCAAAGAGAAAAGATCATCACAATTTCTTAAACATTTTCATGACTTCATAAGTAAATTAAGATCAAAGTGAAAAGATCATCACAACTTCTTTAACATTTTCATGGCTCAAATTTCAAATCACCATTTCACAAATCTCGAGACAAGGAGAAAGACAGAGAAAACTACTCAGAATTCATGGGGAAATCACCATTTCACAAATCTCGAGACAAGGAGAAAGACAGAGAAAACTACTCAGATCTCATTAGGAAAACACAACAAAACTTAAAATTCATGTATAAAATCAAAGTCATACAAACTACAACAAGTAAATAACTTATCTCTAATTTCTCCCCAAGAACACTCCTCGAAGTTCCTCTGAATCTCTTCCTTTCTTTACAGCACGCATAATTTCTCTTCGAAGTAGCAAGGAGGAAGAAATTTCTTACTTTCCCTCCACTCTTAAAATTTCTCGAAGAATTCCTCACAATTTAGACACTTTAATAAGTTCTCTATACACTAATGAAACCTCTCTAACCTCCAGGACCTCTCTAATTTTTGGCTAAAATATTCTTTTAAAATTGTGGAAGAGCTTTCCCAAAAGTTGTCTAAGCATCCCTTCAAATTTGGCCTTATCTAAAGCTTGAGTAGGCATATCCGCCGAGCTCACCGTCGGCGGCCTCAAGATCGCCTTCGGCGGACATCTGGAGAATTTTGTTCTGCAGCCTTAGGAAAAACTCGCCGTCAGCGGAGTCGAGGGCGCCGTCGGCGGCCTAGTTCAAATCTCCACATTTTGGTCTTTTTCGCTCCAAATTTGCTCCTTTTTGCATCTTTTTGATCCATTGACCCTAATTTATCATTCCTACAACAAAACATCAAAAATACCTTTCATTAAAGTGCAATATCATCAAAAACAGTATAAAATAGGTATGAAAACCGCAACATATTTTTTTTTGGTCAGTAACGTAAACATGTGCAAGTAAGAAAGTGTAGTAAAGTAAATAAAATTGTATTTAAAAAATTTTAATGCATACTTGTCATCTTGTCGCAGTCCTGCTGAAAGATTAGTTTGGCAGTATATGTATATTTTTGTAGGAATTTAAATAAATTGCAGGAAATAAAACAGAAAAAAGGTTGAAGCTACCCTTACATGATTTTAGGTCTCAACCTAATGGTTCCCTAGAAGTTTTAATGGATGATTTTCTTGAACAAAGTATAATAGATTCATTCGTCTTTCAAAATAGCCAAAAGATCATAAGGGTGTTCGAAGAATAAGCACAAACAACCTTTAGAATTCATTGAATTGCTATGAGTTCCTTTGAACTTGTTACATTGTTCAAGTAATCATCCAAAGTTAAATTTAGGGTTTGATTGATTAAGCTACCCTATGCTCAATGAACCTGATGTTTCAATTATCTCATGAGTGAGGTACTTAATTAGTCATTTAATGTTTCAATTAAAAGTTATATTAGTGAGTGCCTTAAAGGGGCAAACTCAAGTTATTAAGGATTTTATTCCTACAATTAAAGCTGGGCATGTAGTATTTGCAAAATGTTCATAATTTGTTATGTTTCTTTCTTAAATCTTATCAAGCAAATCCAAATTAAGCCTAGTTCACTACCAAACCCTTAAGACTTATGTGTGGATAAATTCAGAACTTTTAGAGATATTAAATCATGTGTTATCTATAATCTTTATCAATAATTTTAATGTCACTCAAACATTAACTAGGGGTTTTAAATTTGTGAGTTATCATTTTTCAGAATCAAACCCATCATCTTGGGATCATTTAATTTAATTAACTTCCAAATTATAATATTTAATGGAGATTTCAATTACACCCTTATTTTAGGAAAGTGAGGTATTGGTATCTACCATTTAATCTATTGTGTTTTAATCATTCAAAAGAGTTCATTATGATCAAAATTACCCATTTACCCTTTAAACAATCCTAAAACTTGATTAAGACATTCAGATACAAAATTACCATTTTGCTTCTAATGCTCTCCACTTTATAACTTATTAAATATAACTTAAATGACTTTGAAATTTTTATAGCACCCCACTCATGGGTCAAGTCAAATATTAGAGGAGAAAATGTAATTTTCTAATTTTTATTTATTTTTAATAATTATTTTATTCCAAAAATAAAGATTTTCAAAGTTAATTCATTTAATCAATCAAAACAAATTATCCGTCCTTAGGAAAATTATTGAAGGTTCACTTAGGTCAGAGAGCCACTAGGACCAAATTTCATGATTTTTTGGGTTATATTTTAATTATTATAATTATTTAATGATTTTTAATATTAGTTAAATTTAAAATATTATTTAAGTTGAAATTTAACTTTTATATTTTTTAAATTTCTCTGAGTCCACAGAAACAAGAGAAATAAACTCGATATTTTGTGATATATTTTTTATTTATTGTAATTATTTTAATACAAAATTATGGGAAATTCATTTTTAAGACCTTAAAAAACTATATCTTTATTTAGACAATTATAAAAAATATTTTAATTGCTCCCAAGTGACCAGAGAACCAATTGAAACATTTTCGGGGCATTTTTCAATTTTAATGTTTTTTATCATTTNGACATTTTGGGGGCATTTTTCAATTTTAATGGTTTTTATCATTTTTAAATATTTTTAATTATTTAAAATTTGAAATATAACTTAAAAATAAAATATTTATTTTAACCTTCATTTTATTTTTCTTAATCTTCCCATGTCACAAGGGACTCCCTAAACCTTTTTTTGTAATTTTCTTTATTATATTTTAATTATTATAATTATTTTAATGCAAAGATACCATTTTACTTAGAAAATCAAGTTTAGTGGTAAATATACTTCAAATTAGTTCCCAATTTTTACACTAAGTTAAAATGATCATTTCCTATAGTGTTGGCCTAATTTTGTGATTTTTATAATTAAATTTAAATTATTTAATTTTTATTTCATTTTAAGTACTTATTTACCTAAAGTGATGTGTTTAATTATTTAAATCCAATTTACATTTTTCCTAAGGTCTTCTGATCACATTGAACCTACCAAAACAAGTTTTGTATTTTTTTATTTATATTGTAATTATTATAATTTTTTAATTAAACAAAGGTGATTTATTTTGAGAATGAGGGCTTCCACACTTAGAGGTGTTCTTTGACTTTGAAAAAATCAGAGAACACTTCTAGTGATGGGAGGTTTAAACCCAAAAAAATTTAAGCCATGGTGATTAATATTTAATGACTTATGATTTAATTAATGTTTTAGTATTTAATTAATAAAAAGTAAAATATAAATCAAATAATTTTAATTTTTATGCCACATTATTCTCTTCTGTTTACTGATCAAGAGAGTATTTTTCTTTTATTTTTATCATTTTTCTACACAAAGTTATGGATTTTCTAAGTTTTATTAATTAAATAAATCATAAATGCTTTTATCTGAGTCAGCCGTTGTGTCATCATAAGACTCTCCGAAGCCCCATGCGTCGTCCCGCTACTGGATGTCGCCATCTGACTCAGTTGCCACACGACCCGTGCTTTATATTTTGTCCATCCGTCCGACGCAATCTGATCCATCCGTCTGATACACACATGATCGAACGACTTCTGGTCATCATCCCCAATAGCCCTAAACTGTAAACCATTCATTCTATAAACCTAATTTCTCCCATGATTCTCAATCAAATCACATGGGGTTTGTTCATAAAGCTTCATCTACTCAAGACAAACCTATCTATACAGTTAACCAAGTATGAAATACATGTTTGCTTCACAAATAACCAAACTGAGCTTGGTTTAGGGGAAAATTTTCCATGCCTTAGTCCAAGAGGTGTGGACTCAATTGGATTTGTTCCTGAGCTCGTTGTGAGTTAGTGAACCTCCTCCAAGTGTCAATTTGAATTGAGATTGAGTCCTAGTAAGAATTTGACCAGAGGGTGATTCATGCTTGGTCTAGGGCTAGGTTAGAGTGCTCAAAATGATGGCGCTTTGGTTGTGGAAGTCTTCTTTGGCTCTGGTGAAGCTTATGGGACAATGAACTTGAAGTTTGGTAGCACTTGGTGGTACGACCGTGAAAACCACTGAATTTTAGTGGTGAAATTAGGGCTTTACAGTGGAGACGAGGGGCTAAAAATGGTTGGCATTGGCTTCTTAGGGTTGCCATGAAGTTTGGGAGAATTTTGGCAGAGTTTTATTAAGGTATGATCACACACTTTCTTTGGCTATGGGGGTGGTCTTATTTGTAGAGGAGGCTTTTGTGGTTATTAGGTCCAGCTGTGGTGGCAAGGAGCTGCTTAGGTGGAGTGAAAGAAAGCTCCAGTTACCAATAGCAATGGGATATCTCAAGTGGTTCAATTTTGGATTTTAAGTCATTTGGGCCCTCTTAAGCTTGGGTTTTTCCCCATCTAAAGAGGCCAATCGACTAAGGTTAGGTCACCCATAGGCTCAGGTGAGTCAGGGAGGTTGAGTGGTGGAGTCAATTTGGGTTTTATAGTGGCCCCATGATGAGAGTCCAAGGGAGAATTGAGGTTTGGGTAATTTTAGCTCGGTTGGGTTTGACCACATGGTCACTTGGCTAAACCTAGTCCAAAGGTGGTTAGGGTTGATCTTAAGACCCTCAAGTAGGTTTGAGTGAAGTCAAATGACTACTTTGGGGTTTGGCAAGATTTTATGTTCTTCATGAAAAGAGTAAATCCATGCGAGGGAGAGAAGTAAGAGTGGACACCTTTACTTGCCAAATTTGGCAAAACTGACTTTGAGATGGCTATGGAAGGCTTCATGAGTCATTCCATGATATGTATGAGGCCATGGAAAAGTTTCATGCAAATGGAATTTTGGACTTTCATGAATTTTGGTAGATTATGCCATTATGCCTAATTTGGGTAAGGGGTCTTGTACATGCATGGTATGTTTGGTGTGATTCCATGGTGAAATGATTAAAATGCCATGGGATGATGAAAATTTGATCTTTTGTCATGTGGGCTCAAGTTGGGCTTTTAAAGTTGACCTCATCAGCTTTTGAAAATGCACATGGGCATGGGCCTTTAACATGTGCGATAGGTTTGATTTTAATTTTGAAATTAGTCATAGGCGCAATAAAATTAATTGGAATTGGTTGAAATTGAATTTATATATGTTGAAATTTGATGTGAATTTGAAATTGGAGAGTTGAATTGGTCATGAAGTTAAATTTAGGGGATTTTGGATTTTGGATCAATTTGAGGCAATTCACTTGGATTTGGAATTGAAGTTTGGAATTGGGTTCAATTGGTCTTGAATTTGGTTTCAATTGGGGTAAGACATGATGAGGGCTGACACACCAAAGTAATACACTATTTTAAGTACTTAATTTAGGTCTACTCTTGGTGATATTGCATTTTAAAAAAAGAGTATTTTTATGTTTTTGTTGCAGGTATATCATTTTTAGGCATTTGGAGAAAAAATGGAAAAATGGACGAAATTCGGAGCCAAAAAAGACAATTTTGGGATTCTGATGCGTCATGCTCCAAAATCTAGAGAGCTGGAGCTTGATGTACCATAGACGACTTTTTCAAATTAAGTGGGTTCAAGATAAATTTTGAGTGAATTTTTAAAGGGACACTTGTTCTACACACCTCTTAAAGTAAGTTAATGCATCTAGACACTTTAGAAGGTTCTTTTATGAAGGGATATAACTCTTGGATCAAATGACACAGCTTCTGAATTAAAAAAAGATGTCTTTTGGAGGCAATTTTGAATTCTTTTACAAAGAAGGCAGCCCAAAATAAAAGAAGAATACGTCATAGAGTTTGAAGGAGGCTTTTGTGTGTGACGTGAGGGAGAGAGAGAAAGTGACGTGAGTTAGAGAGAGAGACAAGAGGAGATTTTCTTCTAGGGTTATAAGAGGAGAAAGCAGGTGAGATAATTCTTCTTCACTACACTTCTAAGGGAGAATTGGGAGTGATTGTAAAGAGACAAAGGCCTGGAGAAACCTTATAGGGATTTTCTTGGGAAGAATTGTGAGATAAGTTGTATTTTAATTTCTCTTATTTTGTAAACTTGCTTTTATATATGAAATTCGTGTTTTGTTGTATCCTTCTCATGAATTCTGAGTAGTCTTATATATTCATATCCCTACTTTGAATATATGGTTTTGTGCAGAATAAATTTTGCTTTCCATGGTTTTAAATGATAATAATTTGTGATGATTTGAACTCCGATCTTCATTTACTTTTCGATCTGACCAATTAAAATGTTAAAACTTGTTGAGAGACATATTTTCTGAAATGAGATATGATTTCTACAACATAGGGAGAATCATATTTGATTTCATGGGAGAGTATGTCATCCATGGGATTGAGTGTAAATAAATAGGGAAATATACTTTGTTGGATGCAAGATTGGAGATTTTAAGGTGATAAATTAAAACCCCCAATTTAGTTCAGTCGATTGGAAACTAATGTGAGATTTTTAGCCCTCAAGGAAGAAAGTAGTGGGAGCTCTGGAGTGGCACTTGGTATCCTCCAACCTAACTACAAAATTAGGGACCAAACTCTAGATTAGTCAATGTTCTTTATAGCACTTGGAAGAATAGAATTGCTCATATTTAGCAAAAGATAGTTTTTATATATATTTTTTCAAATGATTTCTATTTCTTCACAAACCATAAACTCATTATAAAGGGGAAGGATGCTTTCTTAATTTTGAACTTTTCGTCACAACAAAAACTTATTTAATTTTTGTAATTTTACTTTTGAAAGTTTTATTTTTAAATTAGTTTAATTTATGTAGTCTTACATCTGCAATTTGAATAGCATTCACCTGAGTAGTCAATTTTCAAACCTCGCATTTTAATTTTATTTTATTTTTGTTTTTGTTATAAAATAGTTTTCATAATTTACTTTAAAATTTTCCAACTTCTCAATGGGACCAATATCTAGGAGTCCATTAGAGCCCTTTATTACTTGAACGATAAGTATACTTGTATTGATATTAAAAGATATTTGGCAGTTTAAAAAGTGTTTTAAAAAATAATTTATTTTTTTAAAAAATATTTTTGTTAGGATTATATTGCATATTTATTATAAATCTGCCTGCATCAAGTTTTTGGCCCTTTTGAATGGTGTCAACATCTTAAATATTTGCATATACAAAATCCCGTATCAAGGGCTCTATCACTAGTCTTATAAGATAGTCAACAGAAAAATCCTATGGATATATCCTAGGCTCTTAAGGAAGAAAAACTAGACCTCAACAAAAATGTGAGGTCAACAAATCAACTTCTAGTGCGGCGGTTAATTTCTGGATGTGCGTTGTAGATATCTTTCAATAATATAATACACACATGGTAGCTCTAATAGTATGCAGTTCAATCCAAATAAAAATAAATTTAGTATTAGTAATTTTATCTTTAATAATATCTAAGATGCCAAACCCTGAAATAATAACGCAAATATACGTATCGCTCAAGTGATAAAGGGCTCTAATGGGGTCTTAAGTATCAGTCTTATAAGTTGTTGGAAATTCTTATGGTTATAACGTCAAACACAATATTCAAACTATAAAGCATAAGTAAGCAAAATAAATCTAAAGTAAATTCAATGTGTGCTAAATGAAATGCAGTTAAAAGACTTAGTTAACTAAACTATTTGCTAAACTTCAAAAGTAAACATATAAAAACTAAACAAAGTTTGGAAATAAAGAGTTCAAATTTAAGAAAGCATCCTTCCCTATTACAATGAGTTTATGGAAAGTGAAGATTTTAAAATCATTTAAAATACATATATAAAATTTTATTGTGCAAAATAGGAGAAATCATATTCCTTACCCTCGAAGAGTACATAAAGAACATTAACTAATCCAGAGTTTGGTCCCTAAATCTGTGATTAGGTTGAGAGGAAACTGGCTGTCACTCCAGAGCTCTCACTTCTCCCTTATCTGAGATCTAACAATCTGACTTAAGTTTCCAAGCAACTGGACCAAATTGGGGATTTTAATCTTTCACCTTAAAATCTCCAATTTTATGCCCATCAAAGTATATTTCCATATTTATTTGCTCTCAACCCCATAGAATACATTCTCACCAATGTAATTGAATGTGACTCTTACCTTATTGTAGAAAGCGTAGCCCTTTCGGATCTTATGTTTCTCAGCAAATTTTAGCCTTTCAATTGGCCAGATTGAAAAATAAATGAAGATCGAAGTTCGAATCATCATAATTTATTGACATTTAAAACTTTACAAAACAAAACTAATTCTTCAGAAGATCATATCTCATTGTAGGGAGAAAGATAAAGAATATTACTCAGAATTCATGAGAAGGATACAACAAAACACAGATTTCATATATATAAACAAGTTTACAAAATAAAGGAAGAAAAGAACACAACTTATCTCACACTCCTCAAGAAAATCTCTAGAAGTTCCCTTTAAGCACTTTCTCTCTTTATAATCATACTCAATTCACTCTTAAAAGTGTAATGAAGAAGGAATCTCTCACATTCCTTCTCCTCTTATAACCATAGAAGAAAATCCTCTCTTCTCTAAGAATTCTCTTTCACGCTAAAACCTATCTCTCAATCTCACACTCGCCCTTCTTCTCTAGACTCCTCTCCTTTCTAATTAGGTCCAGCCTTCTTTCAAAAGGAATTCAAAATTTCCTCCAATTTTTCCCCTAAAAGTCACATCTTTTAACACCATGAGACAAGTCCCTTCATCCAAGAGACATATCTCTAAATTAAAGAGCCTTCCAAAGTGTCTGGATGCATTGGACCACTCCATGGGACGTTTAAAGTGTTTGGAGTCTTCAAAAACCGCTAAAAAATAGTCATGATCCGTCTTAGTCCCTCTTAATTCATTTCTGGTGCTTCTGGCACAAGTTATCGCGCCTTTAACACCAGCCTAATGAAGTCTGCGCTGTTATCTAGATTCAGATGCTTCTGACCCCAATTTTGGTTCTAATAGCACCGCTTCTCTATAAAATGGTACCTCTGGAGCCAGTTTCTGAAGTCTCTAGCACGACTCTCTTGAAAATGGCGCCTCTGACGTCAGGATCACGAAAAGTTTCATTTTGGCTCCAAATTTTCTCTTTTTTGCTACTTTTTGCTCCAAATGCCTAAAATTGATATTCCCGCAATAACAACATGAAAATAGCCTTCTTTAAAGTGCAATATCACCCAAATAAGCATAAAATGTATACATAAAGCAGTACATTAATTTTTGTGTGTCAACCCCCAATAGGTGTGGTGTGCTAGACAAGCAAACTGCACGTATTGGCGTTGATCGAAGAAATCAATAAAGCCAACAAAACTGTCCAAGCCAACAAGTTCAGAGCAGAACAGAAAAAATGCGGAGAAGGTTTCCGATGGGGAGTATCGAAGGAATCCTTGATCAAATTTGAAGACTTCAGAACTCTCACCGTGGATTGGTGGGCGTACCTTCAGAATGTCAATTTCAAGAGTGAATTTGAAATTCATAAGGAAATTTGTGCTTGCTAACCCAAGTGAGGGGCTACGCGACAAATTTGTAGAGAAAAACATCAAGGAAACTAACAACCACGAGGAAGATATGATTTTGATGTTTAACTTTTATTTCCGATTTAGATTTTAATTTTGTAAAAAATTAATTTTGAAAGGCGGAAATATGTGAAGAAATAGGATTGAGATGGAATGCTCATGGACTCACATCTAAATCAAAAGAACAATCGAACCAAAAAAGTGCTACGTTAAGAAGGAAAGTAGAGGGAATTTCATCCATCCTAAGAGGTAATGAAAGTGCAGGGAAGTGAGAATTGGATGCCTTACTCCATTTAAGGTGGCCTTATACCTATCTCAAAGATTTGTATAGAGAATCAGATGCCTTACTTCATTTAAGGTGGCCTTAGATCGATCTTGAAAGATGAGAATATGATGTTTTGCTCCATTTAAAGTTGTCTTATACTTATCTCAACGATTTGTGTAGAGAATCAGATGCCTTACTTCATTTAAGGTGGCCTTAAATCGATCTTGAAAGATGAGAATATGATGTTTTTCTCCATTTAAAGTTGTCTTATACTTATCTCAAGGATTTGTGTAGAGAATCAGATGTCTTAATCCATTTAAGGTGGCCTTAGACTCATCTTGCAAGATGAGAATAAGATGTTTTGCTCCATCTATGGTGGTCTTATACCTATCTTAAAGATTTGTGTGGAGAATTGGATGGCTTACTCCATTTATGGTGGCCTTAGACCGATCTTAAAGGTTTGTGTAGAGAATCAAAGGCCTTACTCCATTTATGGTGGCCTTAGACCAATCTTTAAGTATGAGAATAGGATACCTTACTCCATTTACGGTGGTCTTATATCTATCTTGAAGATTTATGTAGAAAATCAGATGCCTTACTCCATTTAAGATAGCCTTAGACTAATCTTGATGGATGAGAATAAGAAGCCTTACTCCAATTAAGGTGGTCTTATAACTATCTTGAAGATTTGTGTAGAGAATCAAATGTCTTACTTCATTTAAGGTGGCCTTGGACTAATCTCAGAAGATGAGAATAGGATGCCTTACTCCATTAAGGTGGTCTTACACTTATCTTGAAGATTTGCATAAAAAATTGGATGCCTTCTTCCATTTAAGGTGGCCTTAGATCGATCTCGAAGGATGAGAATAAGATGCCTTACTCCATTTAAGATGGTCTTACACCTATCTCAAAGATTTGTGTCACATTAGGAAGAAAAGAACAGAGATTCGCATCCAACTTAAGAGGCGACGAGCTGCATTGGGAAGAAAATCTCAGGAATCACATCTAAACCAAGAGGTAGCGGAAGAGAATCAGAATTTAGGTACTAACTTTAGAGAACATTGTGAGAAGACTAGAGAGAATTTGTGGAGCTAAGTTTATGAATATATGGAATGTGAAGATTAATAGCGGTGCAGAAAGCTTTTGTGTGATTTTTGTGAGAAGTGTGAACCTTCGTGAGGATTGTGAAAAATAGATGTAGATAGTGGAGTTCATGCTACGAAAGTACAAAGTGTGAAACTCTGAATTCGAGATGAATTAGTTTCTCTTTTTTATTTTTTTTCTTGTTATCTTCGTTATCATTTTTTTTATTAGGATATATCTTCAGATTTAATTTTCATCACTTAATCTTTCAATTTTAAATTTTAATTTTATTATTATTCTTTTTTTTGTATTGTTCTTAGTTTGTTATAATTCAAAACAAACATGTGGTTATGCAGCTTTCCATTAATCGCACAAAAAGGCAATTCAACAAATATGCTGAAATCTTGAAAGAAACTTCATTAATTCTGCTTCAAATATGTGGTGCAACTGATCATGTTAGAATTATCAAAAGGCAACATGCTGAGTACATCTAAAATATCATATATCATACCTGCCTGCTCTGATGTAGTACAAAAGAGTGATATCTGTCTATTCATCTCGCCTGTCCGTCTCGTAGGGTAAGCTATTGATCAAGATAACCTTTTAAGCCATGCTTCGGGACAAAGGTCCTTTCACGTATACTTAGTGGTACAACTATCTCATAGCTCGTACAGACGCAGCTCCTCCAATTCTGGATCTGGCTGGAATCTTTATGTCACTGTTCTATCATCCATTCTTCTTAGTGTGATGGAAACCCTAAGATGCCACACTCCAGTAATGAAATGCTTTGCTAAATCTTCTCCAATTCCTTTCATGACTAGCACCGAACCAACTGACAGTGGAATCTCGACCGATCCTCTAAACTCTCCGGGGCCAACAATATCAATCTCTTTTCCAAAGAGAATGTTGCTCTTGCTCATGAAATATACTGTACAAAAATGTCTGACAAAGTTGTGGTGATCAATGTGCAGAGTAATGCAATCCCCTTCCTCATAAATGTTGATGATACAGCTGTTTGGAGTGCAATCCACTGACGGTACACTCCATCTTACCATTCTCTTAATCATGTGCTTTACTGCAGATAATAGAGGATCCAGTTCGTCAGACCTTAAGATCCTCAGGGGGTTCTCTTGCCAATCCTTAACAAAATTATAACAGCATCCATATTTGATGTAATTTTTCTTTTCTCCTGCATCTACTTTTGTGCCTCAGATATGTCTTCTTCTTCTTCAGTAATTCGGCTTGGCCTTTGTCTCTGAGATTGAAAACACAGTCCAAATTTTTTCTTTCATCACTTTTTGAGAATACATCCATGCACAACTCCAATCCTTCCATTATATTGGAAAATTTAGCCTAGATTTCTTCATAGTATTCAAACTCTTGCTTTTGGACCTGGAGTATCTTCTCAAGCTCAAATCTGGGTATCATCTGCAACTGTTGGGTTGCACCTCTAAATGAACCTTTGAAGGAATCCAAGACAGTCCTGACTCTGCAAATTTTGGAATGTATGGCTCAACATCAGGGTGCTCAACACTTCTGAACCTCATGCTAATAATCGTATATTCCTCAAATGTCCTGTAATGCTCCATATAGAGGAAATTACATTCTGGGCACTCAGTAAATAGTCAGGTCGACCAAGATAGGCGGGGCATTTCAGCATTACATGTCAGGTATCCCGCACAAAGCTCCTCGGGTACCTCCGACGATATGTTTCCTGTGACAAAATCTAGCTCCTACTCTGTGTTCGGAGGGCTAGTAGAAGTGTCTTTAAGACTTGGGTCGTAGAATTCCTCGTCATGAATCGAACCTAATCTTGTAGTGGCTTCCTTAGCATGTTTCCTTTCCAAGAAGACCAAAACTCTGTGTTTACGTCGGTTGGCATTTCTGTGATGCATCCTCCTTAAAGGCACATCTGGAACCCTTTCTTCATTGGCACCAACCAAGTCATCCGTCGGCGTGGTGATCTTTGACTACAATTGGCTAGTTCGCTCCATCGGGTACTGTACTCTCACAGCTTTCTTCCTCTTCAGTGAGAAGTCTTCCTTGACTATAATTCTGAGTATTGAGGGTATTCCTTTTGCTTCACAACGGATGGAAACCTCCATCAGCGGGCCTTCATAGTCTAAATTGACCTGATCATAGTCCAAGTCAAAACTCGCAATGCCACCCTGGGCCGCCTTTCCTTCATTTTGTGTGAGATATAAGTCTTCTTTATTAGCAAAGATCAGCCTCTAACCTGACATTTTCCTGCAAAAGACAAGAAAACATCAGCACGCTGAAATTCAAGAAATGAACAAGAATATTAACAAACCATTGATAGATGGATTTTAAATTTTACATGTGCAAGAATTTTATTTAAGTTAATTTAGCAAAATTTCAAAATTTAAGCAAGATGATTTAGATGTGCAAAATTCAATTTTTTTACTTTATTAAGATTAAATTTGTTACAAATTTCTACACCCAATCACAGACGCTAGCCAAATAAACACCCTCAGAATGAGTAACACCTTCAAAATTCATTTCACGTGACGTCAAGTTGCAAAATATGTCTTCAAATATCATCTATTGATTGGCAACATGTTGACCTCATGTTTGTTGAGATCTAGTCTTTCTTCCTTAGGAGCCTATGATCTAGCCATAGGACGTTTCTGTTGATCATTCCTAAAGGACTAGTGATGGTACCCTCACCAATAGAAATTCCAAACTCTTCCTTCCTCATCTTAAAGCTCCACATGTTGGTTATAACCTCTAGCACTTAGTAGGTAGCTTGGTCTAGTACACACTTGCACTTCACACTTTCACTTGTAACCTTGAACCCTAACCTACACATGTCTAGTTTGGTCTCATTGCCTCTTTGGAGACCAATGTGGGTGGTCCCTCTAATCCTCTGTGCTTGACTGGGGTGGATAATACCAGCACATAGAGAATCCAAAGTGAGGTTTCTTTGGTTTCATGGCACCATGTGGGTAATTCTATGATAAGCATCTTCATCAAACCTCAACCTTACCAAATTACCCAATTTTGGCCTTTTAACCTTAAACTTTCTCAAAATTACCAAATTGCCCCTTGAACCCCAAAATTCCAAAGATGGTCCAAAGTCCTCAATTTTGTTAAGAAATTAATTCAAATCATTTCATACCACTCAAATTTCCCAAAACATCCCAAAATTTTTATATTTACCAAAATACCCCAAGTTTGTCAAAATTACCAAAATGCCCTTGGTGAACCAAAAATTCCCAAATCCTCCAAAGTCATTTCAAACATCCCTAAAACTAATTCTTGACCATCCATTGGGTGTAATTTGTCCAAGTTGACTCCCTTTCACCAAAATCCCAATTTTGCCCCAAAGTGCCCAAAGTCCCCAAATCATTCCAATTTATCCCTAATTTATCCCAAATTGATCTCAAATTTCCCCAATTTCAATTTTAAACTCAAATTTATCATTTCCTAATCCAATTAAAACTAAATTCAAGCTCAATTAAACCCAATTCCAAACTCCAAATCCAAGTCCAAGTGAATTGTCTTAAATTGACCAAAATTCCAAAAAATCCCTAAATTGAACTTCATGATCAATCAAATGGCCCAATTGCAAATTCACATCAAATTCAATATATCTAAATCCAATTTTAATTGAATTCAAATCCATTTAATTGCCCATAATCGGTTTCCAAAATCAAAATTCATCAAGTGTATGTTTGAAAATCCATACGCATAAGCATTTTCAAAAGCCCATGGCATTAACTTTAAAAAGCCAAAATTGAGCCCACATGACATAAATATTTCCTTCATCATATCATGACATTTAAAATCATCCCACAATGGCATCAAACCGAACCTAGCCATGCATACAGGAAACCTTATCCAATATTGTCATGTTGACCTTTTTTTATTTAAATGCATGGAAATTACAAATTCCTTTTTCATGAAACATTTCCATGGGCTCATACATAGCATGGCATGCCCCATGGAGCCTTCCATGGGCCTAAAGCACAATTTTCCAAATTTGGCATGTGGAGGTGACCATTCCCTCCTCCCTTCTCACTTGGATTTCTCCTTCTCATGCAACATTTAAACTCTTGCCCAATCCTCAAACCAGACTTTCAAACTCACCCAAACTTACATGAGAACCTTAAGTTTTAGCCTTAACTATTTTTGTGCCATGATTAGCCAATTGACCATGGGATCAAACCCAAGCTAGCCAACTTGCCCAAATCTCACTTCTCCCTTGAACTTCTACCTTGGAGTCCCCTTGGACCCAAATCGACTCCACCACTCAACCTCCCTAGCTCACTTAAGCTTAGAGGTGACCTAATCTTGGCTGGCCAGCTACCATAGCCGCCAAAAATCACCAAGATCGAGAAGACCCAAATGGTCAAAACCCAAAATTAAACCCCCCTAAGTTGGCTAAGCCCCATTGGCCACCGGAGCACTTCTTTCCTCCACCCAAGTGGCTCCCCTGCCACCTTGACATGCCCTGCTGGCAACCATGGCTCTCCCTATAAATTAAGCACCTCCACAAACAAGGAGAGATTTGTGCACAAACCCTAACGAAACTCTGTCAAAATTCTCCCAGACCTCCTAGCAACCTAGAGAGACTTATCCCAACCATCCTCCATCCCTAATTCCCTCTATTTGAGCTCAATTTCAGAGCTCAAATAGAGGACATTTTCACTGTCATCCCATAAAACTCCACCAATACACAAATTTTTGTAATCCTAAGCATCATCAGAGCAAAGGAGGAAGCTTCCCACTGGAACCCCCATCAATTTAGCCCCTTATCATAGAGATAGACTAAGCCCGCACCACCTGTTGGAGGATTTTGTACTCAAACCATTCATCAGATCAAACCAACACTTCCAGGATATTTTCCAGACTCCAGCAAAGCTTCTGCATGCATCTAATTGAGGCTACACCTCTTAGATTAAGGTATGGACTATTTCCTCAAATTGAGCTGGGTTTGGCTTTTATGAAGAAAATCTTACATTCATGCATGATTAATCATATAGATGTGTTTGTCTTTGTTAGATGCAAAAGTAGGAACAAACAACACTTAATTTCATTGAGTGTCGAGTGAGATTGAAGCGATTTATTGTAGATGGCTCTTGGTTTGGGCTGGATGGGGACGATGAGTGGATCTCGTCCATTTAGCACGTGTATTGATCCAACGGACAAAATAAAGTTGGATAAAGGAACGGTGCGTGAACGCGGGATGCATGGCGGCTGAGTGAGCTGATAGCGCCGAACCAGAGTGCGACGCGTAGAGCTTCAGAGGATACGAGGATTGCGTGGCAGTTGAGCTGGATAAAAAGAAAAATAGGGATTTAAGATTTATTTAATTCCCAAATCTTAAAAATTCCATATCTTTGAATAGAGAAATTATAAAGAATAAAGAAAAATACAATGTTGCTCAATGAAAAGAGGAGAACAATGTGAAATAAAAATTAAAATTTTTTTCGCTTATATTTTATTTTTAATTAATTAAATGCTTTTTGTAATTTTTTAATTTTAATTAAATAATTTCTAATAGCCATGTCTTGAGATTTTAGGGGTTTAAACTTCCTACCCTTAGGTGTGTTCTCTAATTTTTCCAAAATTAGAGAACACCTCAAAGTGTGGAAGCTCTAATTTTCAAATAAATCACCTCCATTTAATTAAAAAATTATAAAAATTAAAATTTAAATCAGAAAAACATAAAACTTGTTTTGGTAGGTTCACTGTGACCAGAGGACCCTAGGAAAAATATAAATCAAGTTTTGATATATATTTAAATTACTATATTTAATTAAATCCTAAAACTCACTAAAAATAAAAGAAATAAAATAATATTCAAAAATCACAAAAAAATCATCCCACACTGTAAAAAGTAGTCATATTAACTCTCTATAAAAAAATTAAATTATTTTGAACTAATTTACCCACTAAACTTGATTTTCTAAAATAAATTTGATATTTGCATTAAAATACCTATATAAATTAATCTAAAAGTCAATAAATTATAAAAAGTGGTTTTCTGAATTTCTTTGTGCTCAGAGGTATCTAAGAAAAATAAAATTGAAATTAAATAAACATTTGATTTTTAAGATATTATGTAAATTTAAAATAATTAATTTAATTAAAAAATAATAAAAATCATGAGAATTAAAAAAAAGCACCAAAATGTCACGATTAGTTTCCTAATCACTTGGGAGAATTAAAATATTTTTGCCTAATTTTCTAAATAAAGTTATAAATTTTTAAAGGCTTAAAAAATGAATTGTCCATAATTTTGCACTAAATTAATTAAAATAAATAAAATATAAATAAGAAAGTATGTAATTTGTTTCTTTGGGATCTCTGGACTCAGAAAAATTTAATAAAAATATAAAAGTTTATTTTCGATTTAAATAATATTTTATATTTAATTAATACTTAAAATCATTAAATAAATATAATAATTAAAATAAAATTCCAAAAATCATGAAAATTTGTCATTGTGGTCCTCTAGTCTAGGTGAACCCCTAATACTTTTTCTTAAGGACAAATAATTTTTTTATTGATTAAATGAATTAACCTTGAAAAATACATATTTTTGAATAAAATAATGATTTAAATTTAATTAAGTTTTGAAAAAATCACATTTTCTCCTTTGATAATTTATTTTACCTTTGAGTGGGGTGCTATAACAATTTCAAAGTCATTTGAGTTACATTTAATAAGTTATTCAGTGGGGAACCCTAAGGGCAAAATGGTAATTTTGAATATTTTGCCTTAATTAAATTTTAGGATTGATTAAAATGGGTAATTTTGATCATAATAAACTCTTTTAGATGCTTGAAAAGAAAAGAGATTAAATGGTAGAAACCAATCCCTCACTTTTTTACGATAAACGTATGATTGTAATTCCCCCAATTATTATAATTCGGGAGTTAATTAAATTAAATGATTCTAAGGTGAGAGGTTAAATCTTGGAAGATGATAATTTACTAATTTAAAACCCCTAGTTAATGTTTGAGTGATATAATCATTGATAAGGATTAAAAATACCATATAATTTAACATCCCTAAAAAGTTTTGAACTCATCCACACATAAGTCTTAAGGGTTTAGTAGTGAACTAGGTTTAATTTGAAGTTGCATGATGAGGTTTAAAAAAAAGACATAACTAATTATGAAAATTTTTCAAACACTACAAGCTCAACATTAATTGTTGGCGTAAAAGTCTTAATAACCTAATCTTATCCTGAAGGGTACCCATTTATATAACTTTTAAATGAAACGTTAAATGATTAATTAAGTACCCTTCTCATGAGATGACTAAAACATCAAGTTCACCGAGAATAGAGTATTTTGATCAATCAAACCCTAGATTAAGTTTGGATGATTTTTTGAAAAATATAATAAGTTCAAATGAACTCAAAATGTTTCAAATGATTCTAAAGTTTACCTGGGGTCATGCTCCGAACACCCTTATAATCTTTTGGATATTTTGAACGACAAATGAACCTATTATACTTTGTTCAATAAAATCATCCAATTAAACTTCTAGTAAACCATTAGGTTGTGACATGAAACTCAGTAAGGGTAGCTTGAACCTTCTTTCGTATTTTTCTTTCCCGCAATTTTATTTAAATTTCTGCGAAATTATACATGTTGTACAAGCTATTTTTTTAATGGGAGCAGTGAGAATATGACATTTATGCTTTTATAGTTTTATTTAATTTTTATCATTTTACTTATTGCAATTTCCTCTTGCTTTAAAAATTTTACACATGCTTAGTTCTAGATTTACTTCACCTGCAAAAAAAAATGACTTCTCAAAACTAATCAACATGTTTTCAAAATTAAATAAGATTTTCAAAACCAAAATAAAAACAACAATTTCATAAATGGGAGTCCCTCGGATGAGGTAACCCATGGTTGCTAACAAGATCTCCTGAATTTATATTGGTTTAACAACTCATTTAAGCTAAGTAAATTCAATATAAAATGGTGGTACCATAATGAAGGAACTGTAGGATCCTAACTAGTGTCGTTCTAATCAACTTTAACCCCCCCATAATGATTGAACTGAAACTTGACATTTAAACCTTTAAAAATTAGACTTTAGGACTGCTACATCGACAAGGAGCTTGGAGCTATTGTCATGGGCAACACAATAAGGATGTACAGAAGAACAACTTTGAGTGAGCAGATGAATCTACAAGAGCATGAGGATCTGCTACAAAAAATCTTTTCTTAAACTTAAATAACATAACCCATTAGACTTTGAGGTGGTCCACCTAGTGCGACATAAATCTTCAACTCATCTTAAGGCCTTTGTACAATCATGTTGTGTAATTTAAGCCCTAACTTATTTTAGGATTCCGAGGTCGTCATTTTCCACAACCTAAGTCTTCTTATCTTCCAAGCTATTTGTATGATTGTGTCATAGAAATGTAAGCCCTATATAACAGAAAATGACAAGATGAAATATTTAATATCATCTCACCAAAATTGAAGCCAAAGCATAGGATAGCTTGGAAAGTCACTGAGGTTCTCCTCAGGAACTGTGACATCCCCTAGTTTTTCTTTCTTTGGATTCTAAAATAAAATGGTCTAGATTTGACCCTTTTCCATTTCACACCTCTTTATCCGATCTTTGAAAAGTCATGCCTTTTAAAATTCTTTAAGTCATGATTTTATGATATAAATTGAGAGTTTTCTTAGGTGACTTCAATTATTTAAGATGTAATTAACTATAGAGGCTTGCCCATATAGGAAACTTTATGAATCCAGCTTAATATAAACCCTATCTAATCTTCTATATTAGATAGGGGAATTTGTCAGCATGTCGGCGTTATTTTTGGTTAGAGAGTCGCCTGTAAGAAGCTGTCAGTCACCGGAATCAAAATCGGGTTGCCCACTTCAGAAGGACGTTTTAATTTACATATATATTTAGTTTTAGAAAAATATGAAATCAAACGGAACCCATATTTTTCTTAGTTTAAATGGAAATAAGCATAATAAGTCATAGCTTAGTAGATCTCCATGATATCCAACAAGTTAAGAAGAAGAAGCAGGTCCATGCTTCTCTCTTATCACCTGGTGAAAAGCCTCGAGCTCATTTAAACTTATTATGTTGCTTAGTAATTCATCCTATGAACACCCTAATGCTCAATGGTGCCTCAATTATCCCTAAGAATAAGGTAATTATTATTTGTAATTTAATTTTTAAGATTATGTGGGTGAAGACCCTTAAAGAGGCATATTAGTGTTGTTGGAACGCTTAGCCAAATTTTGGTCCTAATTAGGCTTGTAGTGTTTGGAAGATGTTTTAATTTTAATTGTATTTTGCTTTTTTAATCCTCATTTAATCAGTCTTGATTTAACTTAGATTACTATTAAGCCCTTAAGACTTAGTGAGTGTCTTAATTAGTTTTGAAAAGGTTAAGCTTTAGGTGATCATGATTCATTATTTGAATTTCATTTTAGAATCAAATAGGGGTATTAAATTGATTAATTATTGACTTCAAAAGGCATACCCCTAAGTCCTAGGTTCATTTTATTTTAATAAACTTCCAAATTTTAATAATCTTGAAATTTAATAACTTATCCTTTTAATTAAGAAAGTGAGGTTGGTTTCTGCCAATTAACCCCCTGTTTTTCAAACATCGAAATAAACTGATTAAGATAAGAGGTTGCCCGTTTCCCTCCTTGAATTAAGCCGCAATGTTAATTGAGGCTAAATTTCCAAGATTACACATTTTCTCCTAAGGCTCTAGCACTTCATAATTTGTCAAATTCAATTCAAATGACTTTGAAATTTTTATATTACCTCATTCACGGGCAATTAAGACATCAGAGGAGAAAATGTGATTTTTCAAAATTTAATTTAATTTATATAATTACTTTCATGCAAAAATGATATTTTTCAAAGAAATTTGCTAACTTGACCAAGGCGAAGCCTAATCATTTGAAATTTTTACTGGAGGTAGACCTAGACCAAAGAAGCCTTTATACCAAATTTCATGAATTTTTGATTTTTTTTTTGAATTATTAGAATTATTTTAAGTTTTGGGGTATTTATTAAATTTAAAATATTTTAAAAGGGGAAAATTAAGTTTTGTATTTTTGAAAAAATCTTCCTAAGGTCAGAGAACCCATGGGAGAAAATTTTATATTTTTCAGAGTTTTATTTGATTTATTAGAATTATTTTAATGAAAATCCATTTTAGCCTTTAAAATTTATTTTAAGCTTCAAAATTCAATATCTTTATATAGAAAATTAGGAAAAATATCCCAATTGTTCCTAAGTGCTTACGAAGCAATTTAGAATATTTTCATGAATTTAATTATTATTTTTTTATTTTCATGGATTTTTACTATTTTAAATATTTAAAAATGGGCTTAGAAATCAAGTTTTTATTTTAAACACTATTTTATTTTTAAAAAATACCCCTGATCACAGAGAACTCAAAAAATAACTTTTTATATTTTTTTTAGTTATATTTTTATTTTTAAAAATCTTTTAAGAGCTAAAATGATATTTATCTTTAAAAATCAACATAAGTTACCAAATGAATTCAAAATGCTTTAAATTTTTTATGGTGAGTTCTCTGAATCCTAAACAACAGTGGAGATAAAAAATAAAGTCATTTAGATGTTTATGTTACCCAAAATTAATTATCTTAGTAATTTAGGGTTTGTAAAGATTATGTGCATTTTAAATGACTTGACTCATGAGAAATTTTTCTAAGAGTTCTCTGGTCATAATAAACATTCCAAAATTTTCTTAGATTTTTCTAAGCAAAATGCTAATTATTATGATTAATTTAAGCAAATCATGTGCATTAACTTGAAAAATATGGATTTATGTCTAAGGATCTCCTCTGACTTTGGAAGAATCAGAGGATGTTCCTTAAGACAGAGACGACAATATGCTAAAATTTCAAGCCATGGTGATACTGCTATAAGCATGAAGAATCAAAACTTTCAAATCAATGTTTAATTAATTAAAAATGAAATATGCATCAAATGGATTCCAAATTATTTTCACATTGTTCTCCTCTATTCACTGTGCAAGATGGTATTTTTATTTTATTTTTATGATTTTTCTACATTAAGATATGAATTTTTAAAGTTAGGGATCATTTTTTTATTTTTTAAATTCCCTATTTAACTATTTAAGCGCTCGACGTTGACTGGATCCTAGGTAGCTCCGAATGCACGCATGGCGCACTTTGGTTGGACACCGCCATCTACGTATCTGCTGACTCGGCCCCACGGTTCATGTAAGGAAGCACTGTCCGGCTCGATCTACTCCGTCCATTTGATACACGAGCGATCGGACGGCTCCCCTTCATCATCCCTCATAGAGTGATCCTGTGACCGTCCACACTAAAACCTTAAGATCTCGGCCTAGACTAAACCAAATCACTTCAGGTTTGATCTTATGGACTCGTCTAAGTGAGACAAACATATCCATACAGTAACCATGCAATTAAATTAAGCCTAATCAAATGGAGAATTAAAATAGGCTTGGGAGGAGGAGAAGTTCAATACCTTGGTTCTGAGAAGGGAAGCTTCAATCAGAGATGCTTGGCACATTTGTTGGGGTCCAAGGAGGCTAGAGATTAAGCCTCTGGCTGTGGTGCAAAGCTTAGACAGGAATTTGACCAAGCCCAATTTTAGGTGTTGGTCTAGACCTATGCCAGAGGCTTTGTAGAAGGGGAATTTGATGGTGCTTTTCCTCCTCTCACTGTGGTGAAGGTGTGGGTGAGTTTATTTAACTTTTTTGGAGTGTAGTAGTGTAATGAGCACTAACCTGGTTTTAGGCAGAGATTCAAACTTGAAATTGGGCTCCTACAAAGGGATTCAGGGCAATGTGGTGGTTGGATTGCACTGAGGAGGTCTCAAAGAGGCTTTGGGATCAATTTGGGGAAGTATCTCAAAGGAAATTTAAGTACTACCTCCATGGCCTTGGAAGGGAGCTTTTATAAAAAATGGTTTAAGGCTTGCTGCCATGGCCAATTTGGGAGTGAAATGTGCTGCCTAGGTGGAGGGCAGAGAGGCTCCAACATTTAATTTGGATGAGGTGGCCTCTAGGTTTGAATTGGGTTTAATCCCATGGGGGTAGTTCTTTGGTTTGGCCATTTTTTGGCTTCTAGGTCGGCCGAACAATTAGGGGAGGTGGCTAGGGAGGTCAGGGGCCTCAGGGGAATATGTCACAGCAATTTAATGTGTTTAGGCTTTATTTTGGCAAAAATATCCTAATCTTAAGCAAATATGGAAGGAAATCCCTTAACTTAAGGGACCTTTGGTTCATGGCTTAGTTTAAGTGGTTTTAAGAGGTTTAGGCTAGCCACTAGGGTCCAACTAATGGCTGTGGAGTCGTTAATTTGGTGACTTTGGGGTAGTTAGGCCATCTTTAGTTTATGGGTTCAATGTGGGTTCAAGTGATCAAAGCTTGGGTTTTGGCTAAGCTAGCCATTTTGGCCAAATTTATTAATCAAAATTATGTATATGATTGTTATGAATATTTTTGGTGAAGAGTTGAAGTGATTTTGAGTTTAATTGGAGGATCAATTTTAAGGACTTTTGAAACTTGGTGAATTTGGGCATGTTGGACTAGACATGGGTCTACGTTGGGCTAGCCTTAGGTCAAGTCCAAATTGAATGGTTCAAATGATCAATAGAGATGTGGTGAAGATTTTTCATGAATGATTGGAGTAAAAATTTTGGGGCTAAGGCCATCAATTTAGGGAAATTTTGAGACATGGCCAATTTGTGGCAAATTTGGGGCTTTTTGGACTTAGGTTGAAATCAAATGAAATTAAAGCTTTACCAAGGCCAATTGAAGGTCAAGTTTGATGTATGACAATATTACAAAGGGTTTTTAACACAAATTGTGGCAAGTTGAGTTGGCCATGGGTTTAATTTAGTGGAACCAAATCATAGGGCCAAAATTGGGGTTTTAATCTAAATCAAAATTGGGCTCAAATGATGGAATAATTGAGCTTGGATTTGGTATAGATTTTTCATATCAAGGGTGAATTTGAGTTTATAATTGAAATTGGGGGAAATTTAGGCCAATTTGATAAACATTTGAGGTGATTTGTGAAAAATATGGGCCTTGAAAGGGCAATTTGAGGGTTTTGATCAAAGATGGTCAAATTGGTCAAATTAGATCATGTGATAGTTGAGGAAAATGAAATTGGAAGTATTTAGGAGGTTTTGGGAATTTTTGAGATTTTTTGGAATTTTTAGAATTTTGGGCTAAGGAGAGGTATTTTGGTAATCTGACAAATTTTGATGATTTTGGGTAGTTTAGGTGTTTTCAAGATTATTGTAATGATTTTTGAACCAACTTGGGTATTTCGGGTAAATTTGGGAATTTTAGTCAAATTTGGGGTCCCAAGGGCATCTAGGTAATTTGGGGAAGTTCAAGGGCAAAATGCTTGGTTGGGTATTTTGGTAGAGTTGGAGTGCCAACCATCATCAATAAGCCATGGACCAATGGAAAATCCATTTTGGATCCTCTATGTACTAGTCTTAGCTAAACCCAAGCCTAGGGCCAGTGGGTTTAGCGGACCACCTACATGAGTATCCCAAGAGTATCAAGGGACCAAAGCCTAGAAGTTTCAGTTTAGGATTGTAAGTGATTGTGGGTGAGAGTGAGTGCCTTAAGCCCTAGACCAACACCCAGGGTCAACCCTAAGGTCCAACAGTCCTAAGGTGACTCTCCTTGAGCTCCCCTATAATGACCCCCCTACTAAGTGCTAGAGGTTATGACCAATACGTCACCTACTAAGTATTTAGAGGTTGAGACCAACATGTGGAACTTCAAGTTGAGTAGAGAAGAAGCCTACTAAGTGGTAGAGGTTAGGACCAATATGTGGAACTTCAAGTTGAGTAGAGAAGAGTTTGGGAATGGTGAGGGTTCCTTGTCTAGTTTTCTAAGAATAGTCAATAAGAAAGTCCTATGGCTAGACCTTGGTGAGGGTTCCTTTTCTAGTTTTCTAGGAATAGTCAACAGGAAAGTCCTATGGCTAGACCTTAGAGGTTGAGACCAACATGTGGAATTTCAAGTTGAGTAGAGAAGAGTTTGGAATTTCTAGTGGTGAAGACCAACATGTGGAACTTCAATTTGAGTAGAGAAGAGTTTGGAATTTCTAGTGGTTAGGGTTTGATCAATATGTGGAACTTCAAGTTAAGTAAAGAAGATGGTAGAATTTCTAGTGGTGAGGGTGCTAATATGTTGAACTTCAAGTTGAGTAAAGAGGAGTGTAGAATTTCTAATGGTGAGGGTTCCTTATGTGGAATTCCAAGTTGAGTAGAGAAGAGTGTAGAATTTCTAATGGTGAGGGTTCCATGTGCTAGGAATAGTCAACAGGAAAGTCCTATGGCTAGACCCTAGGCTACTAAAGAGGAAGAACTAGACCTAAGAATAGTCAATAGGAAAGTCCTATGACTAGACCTTAGGCTACTAAAGAGGAAAAACTAAGCCTCAACCAAAAGGTAGGTCAACACAGCACATAAGAAAATGGTTCGTAGACTAAACGGATGTCATAATCTCTTTAGCTTTTTTAATCGAGCCTTCATCAATAAGTAGTGTATCTATCCTTCGGTAATGGTATATTGCATGCGGTGTTGTGCTTGATCATTTAAACTGTTGTCTCTATGGGATCCATTCGGTCTTCATTTTTAAAAATTATAATATTACTTTTTATAATTAAAACACAATTTTTCTAAAATTCAAACTTATATGTATATTATAAAAAATTTAAAGACATACACACACACACGTAGTTTTTGCTGACGATAATTTCTGGTGACTCTGTTAGGGAATATTTTCTCTCTCCATTAAGTTCATAAAATTTTACCTTCATACATCGGTAGTGTGTACATGTCCCTCATGGACCAGATTACCCTTCTTTCGTTTGCATGTTTTACTTACTTCTTTCTTAGGCAAGTAAGGTCAACTCTTTTGGATTATATGATCATCTCTTTAATCACCTTTAAACAGAGAGGTTTAGGAGACCTTTAGGGATTTTTCTTGTTGTGTGGAGTTGGATCCCCAATAAGTGTGTCGGTGAACTTGTTTCACCTAGATAATGTGAGTTGTGAAGTCGGTCTCACACTAGGTTCTAAACTTCATCTTTTTCTTGGACCTTTCAAGTTTGGTTTGATATTTCATAAATTGAGCCAAGTCATTACGTATTTAATTGCTCGCTTAATTTAATTAAATTCCCCAATATTAAAGTTTCTTAACAAACAATAAGCTTAAATTAAACCTTAAAACCCTCAAGAAACTAAGTCCAATAAAAATAATAAAGGTGTGCCTAGTTTGTAGGACGAACTCCATTAATTCTTAGTGCTTGCACTTGAATTACGAAGAATTAGCCGATACTAACCATTGGAACTTTTATTTGAAGCTACTACGATGGTGTTCCAAACTTTTACGTTCTCTAGCAACCTTCCTACTGGCCAAGAGGCCTTCAACATCACCCCTACAATCAAGTTCGTAATTGGATTTAATGAGCTTGAGGTCATGCTTGGCAAGGCTCCATTTGTCATCATGAAACTCACTGCCACAAAAATCTAAGAACCGTCTGCTGAATTCGAGCTGAGCTGCCCCCAGGACTTCCCTTCTCACATGAAGGTGATGATCGTTCTCTCCCAGACGCCTATTAAGTCTGTTGTTTCCATTTTTGCTCGATCTACTGTTTCTGCGCTAAGAAGAGTTATTGCTTCTACTACAGCCAAATTCACTGTTACTGTGCCTACTGTGCTGTCTACAAAAGGGAAAGAAGTGTTGATTGATATAGATTCGATTGATGGGTTTGATTCCCTACCATCAGTGTTTGATGTTGGTCCCAGTTCTAAGTCTACGCTGCTAACGAAGTCACGAAAGAGAAACTGAAACCGTAAGATTTAGAGAACCGCCAGGGCCCAAACTATAGAGATAGATATTGTCAATGAGATTCCTCACTAGGAGGAACTCGGATTACCTGAGATTGATCCTCTCTTACGAGGAAGTAGATTCTACCCATTGATGGATAACGCCACGGATGAGAGTATCCATAAGATTTTCGCTGCTCTACCGGTACCTCATGGTCGTGGTAAGGAGAGGGAGAAGATCATTCCTATTACCAAAGTTCATACTGTATTCGAAAGACTTGCTATCAAAGAGGGATGTATTGTCACTGAGTTGCCTAAACAAGTAGGATGTGTAGTTTTACCCTGAATGAAGAAAAAAATTTTAAAGGATGTTAGATCTTCTCATTAATTACAAAGATTAGTTGAAATTGCACTAGCTCTTATTCTTATCAAATTTTGTCTTGGCAATCGAGTCAGTGTGGCTGTCACTGTCACAGATTCTACCACCACTGCTCAAAAGCCAATAGGACGCCGACTAATCAAGTCACATCTAGGTCCAAGGATACCACCTGATGTTGTTTGCAATGACTTCCCAAGGAGGAATAAAGGGAAGAAGCCGTTTGTTAACATAATTGATCTGCACCTTAGGGAGCATGCCTCTATTTGACCCACTGAAGCCTCTTCTGAGTCACCCCGTCTCAAGGCATCAATGTCAAAGAAAAGGGTATGGATACCTAAGGTCTTTGCACCAGTACATTCTGAGGAGCCCATGGGATAGTCCCGAGGAATGAATCTATGTTTGATGTATCAGAGGTTGCTACTGTCATTGCTAAAAAGCCTGTTGAAGAGCCGGTTCATGTTTCAGAAAGACCTCTAGATCTTAAAGTGGTTTAATAAAAGATGGTCGAAAATAAAGTGGAGGTGCTCAGGGTTGAGATTTCTGAGTTGGCCAAAGAATTAGGAGATAAGGGTCGCTACATCTGTGCGCAATGCTCCACTTCCTGGAGAGGAGAACGTCGTGGATGATTTGCGAAGGGCCATTTAACTAAAGGATGAACATATCATCTTAATGGAGAAAAGGATGTAAGAGATGTCCACCGCCATGGCCACCATTACTACAATGTAAAGAAAGTCTCATTCACTGCATATAGATTCACCAAAAGTTAACCAGCCAAAAATTGTAAACATTACAGATGACAGAAGGATGTAGCTTCCACCAGTAGAGAGAAGCAGTTGAATAAAGATTCCGTCGAGAGTATGATCCTGGAAAAGGAAATTAAGCAAATGGTTGAACCTCAAGTCAGAGAGGCCCTAGCCCAGTCAAAGGAAGGTGCATCAGTTTTATAGGTAGACCCTACTCGGAGGAGTTTGATGTCATACCCTACCCTAAGGGCTTTGTGTCACCAAATTTCAAGACTTTGACGGGACCAAAAATCCTCGCCAGCACATAAAACACTTCCGAGCCAATTGTTGCAACAATGGGGGTATGAACCTTACTCTTCCAATAGTTTATTAGTATCTTTTTAGGGATAACGTTTGATTGGTACACAAAATTGCCCAACAAATCTGTGAAGACATTTGCCGAGTTGGAGAAATTGTTCATGAAAAGATTCACAGGAGTGCAACACCACATTACAATAGGGGATCTCATGGTTGAAAAACAGAAGGCCAATGAGACTTTGGTGGGTTATATTTTGAGGAGGAGAAAGTTAAGCATGAAATACGAACCTCAGCTATAATAGTAACATGCAATTAAGATTTTTCTTAAAATCATACATGGTTCGACTGCTTTCTTTCTTTCTTAAGGGACTTAATATCAAGTCATTTAAAAAGTTACATAGCAAAGCTAGTAGTTTGCAAGAGGAAGTCAGGCATATATAGTCCTAGGAAAAGACATAAAAGTCCAGAACAACCAAGATATTTGAGAAGAAGACCGAAACTGTAGTAGCAGTCGACAAAGGAAAGCGACCAATAAAGATTCCAGTCGAGCAGTATCATCAAGGTCACCAGAAGTCTTCCTAGTATTGTCAACCTCAACATCGGTCTGTTCAGCAGTATAGTCAGTCTAGCCAGCCACAGTTTTAGTGGAGGATGTCCAAGACAGATGGTAGGCAAAGTTCGATGATCGCAGAGCGAATGAAGAGAGTATACTCCTTCAAAGATGAGGTCGTGTCAAAGATGTTCAGGATTCTTATGAAGAAGTTCGAGTTCAAATCGCCAGAACCGAAGAAGCCAAATTAAGGTTCACCCCAAGATGTTTGTTTTCAACTACTTCCCTTACCAAATAATCCTCGCACATACCATAGATGGTTGTTTCACTTTTAAAGATTAGCTTGAGAGATCTCTTAAAGAAGGGAATACATAATTCCGAAGGAATATTTAAAAGAACCTGAAAGAGGTTCTACAAATATGATTTCAACCGAGCTGATCACATTGATCCTTATGCATATGAAGGTGGTTTGAGCACAATTTGGAGCAAGTCATCCAAGGAGACACTCTATCAGATCCAGACCGCTTCAACACAAGTCGGCGTTCAGAGTCTACAGCCTGTCAAGCCGAAGTTGAAGATTTGAAACACCAAATTAATATGTTGTTTTAAGTATACATTTTATGTTTATTTGTGGTGATAATGCACTTTAAAGAAGAGCATTCTCATGTTTTTGTTGCAGATATATCAAATTTAGGCATTTGAAGGAAAAGTAGCAAAAAGGATGAAAGTTGGAGCCAAAACAGTGAATTTTGGGATTTTGGCGATTGAAGCGCCAGTTTAAAGAGAACTGGAGCCTGAAGCACATGAACTGGTGCTTGAAGTGCCATTTAACAGAGAGTTGGTGCCTGAAGCTCCATATTTGGTGCCTAAAGTGCCAAAATCCAGAACAACGTTGTCTTAAGCAAGTTGGCGCTTGAAGCGTCGAAAGTGTTATATATGACTTTTTGAGGATTAAGGAGGTTTGAGAAGAATTCTATGCAAATTTCATAAGGGACACTTTTTCTAAACACCCCATGGAGCGATTCAATGTTTCTAGACACTTTGAAAGGTTCTTTTATGAAGGGATATGTCTCTAGGATCAATAGACGTGTCTTTTGAATTCAAAAGGGTTGACTTTTGAATAGAAGTTTTTAAAGGAATTTTGAATTTATTTTGGAGGGAGGCAACCTCTAATAATAGAGAGGAAATTCTAGGGCTAGGAGGATTGGTGTGAAAGTGGTGCGTAAAAGGGGGGCTGAAGAGAGAGATTGGCGTGAGATAGAGAGAGAGAAAGTCAAGGGTTTGAAGATTTTCTTTAAGGATTGTAAAAGGAGAGGGAGGGTGAGAGATTTCATCTTCATTACACTTCTAAGAGAGAATTGAGAGTTCTTTTAAAGAGAGAAAGTTCTTAAAGAGAACTTATAGAAATTTCTTTTGAAAGGATTGTGAGATAAGTTGTGTTCTTTTATTTCTTTTTTTTGTAAGCTTGTTTTTATATATAAAATTTATGTTTTGTCATATCCTTCTCATGAATTTTGAGTAGTCTCCTTTATCCTTCTCCCTACTTTGAGATATGGTTTTGTGAAGAATTGATTTTGTTTTATATGGTTTTAAATGTCAATTTGTGATGATTTGAACTCTGATCTTCATTTAATTTTTGATCTGGCCAATTGAAATATAAAAATGTGTTAAGAAACTGATCTCTGAATACCACTAATATGCACATTACAACAAGAATTCAGATTATATTTCACTTATATTTCCTTACTTTGCAACAAAACCAAAAAACTTAATCTTGAAGAAAAATACTAATTGAAATTTTAATATATATATATATATATATATATATTGGGATAATACGCAAGTATACGTATCATTATCAATTAATATAGGACTTTTTTATTAAGACATGAATGTCGAACCCATAGGGAGAATACACAATATGCACTATTTAACAAAAAATTTTTAATAAAAAGATAATTATCTAAACTAAAGATAATTTTTGAAGTAATAAAAATTTAAATATTTTTGGTATTTTCAATATTTTGATAGAACAATAACAGTTTAAAAAGATAACTAGAGTTTTTGTAGAAGAAAAGCACTAAATTTGAAAATATCTTCCTTCTTGTTTTGAATAAGTAATATGTAAAAAAATTATGTTGTGGAATTATGCAAATTGTGTTGTGCCAAATATGAGCGATAATATTCTTCACCCTTACTAGAGATGCTATAAACAACATTGGCTAATTTAGAGTTTGAGTAGTTCTGAAGACCGGCTAGACAGGGATGATACTAGCTCTCACCCTAGAGTTCCCTCGATTCCCTTCACCTGGGGGCTAACATCTCGTATCAAAACCTAAAATAATAAAAGAAGTTGGGGGGCTTTAACCTGTCATTTTAAAGTCCTCTAACTCTACACCCTTCAATAAATATTTTTTTATTTATTTGCACTCAATCATATGAACTACATTCTCATTCATACAGCCTTATGTGATTCTTTCCAATTGTTGACTGAGACAATACCAGCCCGATTCTTACATATTCTCACAACAAATTTTAACATATGGATTGGCCAAATTAAGAAGTAAATGAAGTGCATGGATTGAAATCATCACAACTTCTTCCATTATTGAAGATCAATAATTTCCACAACATCTGTCAAAAACTTAATTACTTATTATTTTAAGAGGAAAGATAAAGAAAATTACTCAGAATTCATGGAGAAAGCAAAACCACACTTTAGTTTAAAAGAAGAAATCATTGTCAAACAAACAACAAGTCTCAATTAAAACCTAAAATAGTCTCAAAATAAAAAGATAAAAACTTATCTCAGGCACTCCACCAAACTCTTGAAGTTCCTTTGATTCTCTTCTCTTTACAATCACTCAAAATAAAGTAACAAAAAGGATAAAATAAAATTTAAAGTGGCGCCTGAAAATCTCTCCAAACTAACTCCTCAAATGAGAACTTTCAAAACTTTCCAATACTTTCAGGACTCCTTTCTAAGTCCTCTCTTCTTTCTTTCATAATTTTCCAAAAGGTGCCTTGGTTTCTCTTCAAAATATGTCTAGATTTGATGTATTTCCCTAAGAGATGCATCCTTTTGTGATAATTTTCATCCATGGTGGTTATAACCACCTATTAAGTCAATGGGTGCCTCAAAAACCTCTTAAAAATTCACAGAAACCAAATTTACTTTTCCAATAACTGCCACTGGCACTTAAGCGCGAGGCCTCTGGCACTTAGGCACCGCCTTCTCTGTTTAACCGGTGCTTAAGCGTCGGATCTGGCACTAAGATGCCAAAACTCTTTTGCACAATTTTCACCTTTTTGCTCCAAATTTGATCCTTTTTCAATCCTTTAAGCATTTTTCACCCTTTTTACCTGTATTTGCAAGAAAACATAAAAATACCTTCAATTAAAGTGCAATATCTCAAAAACATATATAAAAATGTGTCTAAAAACACTTTATATTTTAGGTGTATCAAAATCTCCCAAACTTAAAATGTTACTTGCCCTCAAGTGACACTTCAATCTTTAAAAACTAAATATATATGAGATGTATATGAGTTTCTTTAATCGTTACTAAAATTTTGATTTAGAAATATAACAGTCTAATTTAGAAAAAAAAATTCAGTAAATGAGACCAACTTAAAGTTTAGAAATACTTAATGTTATGAAAGATGAAAATATGAGTTCCTATCTAATTCAGAAATATATTGTAGACTTTCCAAATTTAGAATTTAGTTCTTTCATTATCTCCACTTACAAATTTCATTAAAAAGTAATTTTACTTACTATATTATATCTATAAGCTTAAGAGTTTCTCAAGTCTTATATTTTAAAAAGATCAAATGTAGAACCAATTTTTGATTAGGCACTAATCCTCAAGCTTCTCCTTCCTAATTTTTTCTCCTTTTCTTTTTCTTTTTCTTTTTTTTCTTTCTCTTTTTTCTATTCTTTTTCTTTTCTTTCTTTTTTTCTTTTCTTTTTCAGGCAAGGATTACTACATCTGGATAAGCCTTTAATGATTTTGAATTCCACTTCTCCTTTCCTAAGGCAAAGTCTTGATATAAGTCTTTTACTTATAAATATAATAATAAATTTGAACATTAATTTAATAAAAAAAATTTAAGTATTAAAAATAAAAGTCTAAATTATCTAAATTTTTCAAAAATACAATGTTTCATACTAAAGATAGTTACTTATATTAATCATTTTCTCATCTAAAAACTTTTTAACTTAAAGTTTTTCTTCATTACTAAAAATTTTAACTAAAATTTCTTACTTATTTCAAAAATCAAATTTTACTTCCTTAATATAACTTCATATACATAATCAATTTTTTTTTCAAATCAAATTTACTTCTAATACATTTGAGAAACAAATAAAATTTCTGTTTTGAAAATATTTTTCATCCCCCCCAACTTAAATTTTTAACAGATTAAACAGTTTAGCATCAGATATATATAAGCAGGAATGAAAATTCAAAATAACATACTAACCCTAATGATACAAGTATAAAACAAAAAACAATAGTAAAATTATTTTTTTGATCAAATTTTCTATATTTTAATTTCAATTTAACATGTAGAGATTCAATAGACTTCTAATCAGTGGGTATAAACATAAAAGTAAACTAAGACACTAACTTGATTTCACAATCTCAACATAAGAACAAACTAACTAACATGATAAAAGAAAAATACAGGGTAGCAGTTTCAAAAATTTAAATTTAAGATCTAAGTTAGCTAGAATTTTAAAATTTTTAAAAGACATAGAATCAAGTTCAATCCTAATCTAACTAAAACAATATTAAACACACATCAACAATTACTATCCTAGAATGTTAAAATAGGCCACTAACAAAACACAACATCACAATAACAATATACAAGGTCCCAAACATAACATAGTACATAGTCCAAATCAACACAAAACAAAATTAACAGTACTACATCACATAGCCTTCAACATAAATAAACATAAAAATATCTCAATCCTACTCCTCATCCTCAGAATCACCGCTATACAACTTTTCTGCAGGCTCATAATAAGGATATCAAGGATATGAAGGAAATTGCACTCTTGGGTCACCTCTAATCAGGCTCTCCAAAGATGAGTGAAATTTCTCTTCATAATCACTCTTTCTCCGATTATAATTATCAGTATGATCTACAAAACAATCTAAATTTTGTACCTTATCAGCGGTAAAATTGATATTATCCATCAACTTCTGTAATAACTCATCTTGGGTATCAGTAGACTCACCTCGAGATGTAGAAGCACGTGAGGTAGATGGTCTAGATGTAGAAGCAACACAGGTAGAAGCAACATACGTTTCCATTCCATAGCTTCTGGAAAATCCTCCTCTTCAATCAAAAATTGAATGCTCAGAATAAGTCTTCACATTTACCTTAGTGATGGGCTTTAAGGGTAATAACACTTCCTCCCAGCTATCATATTTAGCTCCAGCCTACTCACACAAAGAAAAGATCAAGGAAGCAAATCCCAGACGTACAGTTGTAATAGCTGTAGCAGAACTGATGATATTCTGATAGATCAAATCTCCAATGTTGATGAGCTTTCTCTCTTGATCACAATAGTTCAATTTCGCTCTTTGTCTGGTCACTTCACTGAGATGATTGGTCGGAAGCAGACGAGCAAAAATGAAATAGTGCCAGGCCTTTGAAGGTGCACGTAACTTTGAATTTGAGAAGTTAACTCTCCTTTCATTAGTTATCTTCCAAAGTCCTCTCTCAACGGTCAAGTAAGAAATAATCTCGTTAAATTCTGCTTCAGTAGGACTATAATTTGCATAAAAACATAATGTGTTTGGTGGTAAATGGTAAAATAAGTTGATTACCTCTGGCAAAAAAGGTATCACCTTCCCTTGAACAATGACTCAATTTTCTTCAGCGTCAGGGAGATTTGCATATAACTCTCTCACAACAAATATAACTGCCACAGAAGAGAAACAACATAATTGTTCCCACTATCGGTGAAAAAATAAATTTTCTACGTCTCCACCACCATTTCTAAAACATTGCTCCTAAATCAGTTTGCGTGATTGCAATGCATCACTATACCGATCTTGAGCTTTTAAACTAACAAATTTACTCGAATCAAGATTGGCTTTGCCTTTGCTCCTCTTCATTCTTGGTATCATTCTACAAATTTGATAAATTCCAACAAAAACTTCAAAAATCAAGTTTAAATCACTAAACTAAACTTCTAAAAGCGCAAACTAAACTTCCTATGCAATTTCCTTAGATTTTTCCTCATTTTTCACCATGAATAGTGAATTTTCGAATTTCTCTAAATGTGCTCAAAATACATCGTGAAAATCCAAAATTTTTACATAGAAGTAAAACTCTTACCTCAAAGAACTTGGATATATCAAATTTCTCTTGATTCCACCAAGACATCTTCACTTTATATATGCCATAGCCCTCAAAAATCGCGAACATAAGACGAACAAGGTGATGGTGGCTTTAAAAATGGGTATTTCTAGCTCAAAAATTCACTTTTAACCATTCGCAAAATGATTTTTGTGAACTGGCACTTAAGCGCGGGTAAGTGGCGCTTAGGCCCTTGCCTTTCGAGTTTGCTCGCGCTTAATCACGAGATATGGCGCTCAGGCGCCAGTGCAAGGTTTTCAAAAATTTCAAATTTAAGTAAAATGCACTATTTGCCCAAGTAAACCACCCCTAAATGGTCTCACAACACTTAAATGACTATTTTCAATTCCTGTAACTCTCATTTATCTCAAAATTCTCTTTAATAATCATTTCAATTCGAGGCTAAAACAACACAAAATTTCACACAAACAAACTTATATTAATTCACCAATCAGTACAAATAAATTTAAACGCTTAGTTATCATTCCAAATTGTCTTGGATGAGAAAATTTTCCTAAATACAAACACTTAACAATCTTTCACAATTAAACACCAAAGTAACACAAACACTAAAAGCAAGTCTTAAACACTAAAACACTTAAAGACAATGACTTTAAACACACATAATATAACTTCAAACATATAACTTAATTTCATTCTTCATTAGAAGGAAAAAATTCAGGTCTTTCATTACTCTCTCCTGGGGCAACTGGAATATAAAGTTTATAAAACGGACGGTGGGGACGTGCTCTGATGCAATTTTCTTCAATCCACTTTTGTTTAAAAAACATCTCCTTATCCGCTTCCTCTATAGAACTAGTTGGTTAAATTGCATTTTCAATTTCCATCCAATATGTTCATGATGTGCATGCATCTCCAATACTACAAGCATGGTATTTTCAATTTTGTTGATCTTCTCTGATATCTCATCAATACTAACGGCTAAGAAACCATTATACATCTCTTATGCGCTTTGACTAATAAATTTCTTCATCATGGTCTCCTTCTTCTTCAAATCCATCACCATGAAGATATTATCCTAAAATCTATCTCTCTCTTAGACTTTAGGGCTAGAAATGATCCGAGGTGAACTTCCTTCACTAAACCTTCTATTTATAGGTCTAAATCCTTCCAATAACTCCTAGACACATTTAGAAATTGCCTTGGCACGTTTTTACAAACTTCTAGGCAATTTCCCCTTCTAGAATATTAATTTCGCACATGTTTTTAAACTGTCGCGCTTAAGCGCCAGTGCACATTTTTGCACTAGTCAACTTAACGTCCAAATTATGATTTTAACATGTCTAGATCACTAAATAAAGTCTTAATATTAATACTAACACATAATAGTCTAAAAATACTACTCTAAATTTTCTTAATCACACATAAAACAACAATCAAAAGAAAAACACACTGATAACTATGGGTTGCCTCACACAAAGCGCTTGATTTTACGTCGTCAGCCTGACGTAACCAGTGTTTACTCTAGTTGACCCAACATCATTCCATCATTAAGCTTATGCAGATCCCCTATAAAATAAGGTTTCAGTCTATGTCCATTAACTTTAAATATTTTCTCAGACTTAGGGTCTTTAATATCCATAGCTCCATAAGGATAAACTTTAATCACAATAAATGAGCCCATCCACCTGGACTTAAGTTTGCTTAGAAATAATCTTAACCTTGAATTATAGAGCAAAACTTGTTGCCCTGGCTGAAAATTTTTAGTAAGAATCATTCGAGCATGCCTCATCTTCATCTTTTCTTTATAAATTTTGGCACTTTCATGAGATTCATTCCTTATCTCTTCAAGGTCATTTAATTGTAACAATCTTTTCTCACTAGTATCTTTGAAATTATAATTGAACTTTTTAATCATCCAATATGTCTCATGCTCAAGTTCAACTGGTAAGTGACGAGCTTTTCTAAATATTAGCCTATGTGGGGACATTCTTATAGGAGTTCTGTATGCAGTCCTATAAACCCACAAAACATAGTCAAGTTTGAGTGACCAATCTATTTTTGTTGGATTCACAGATTTTTACATAATTCTTTTGATTTTTCGATTGGATAATTTAGCCAAACCACTTGTCTGAGGATGATAAGCAGTAACAATCCTTTGATTTATATAATATTTCTTTAATAAATTCTTCATTATGGCATTTCTGAAATGAATTCCCCCATCAATAATGATAACTTTTGGCATCCCAAATCTATAAAAATATATTTGTTTTTAAAAAATTTGCAACACTTTAAGCATCGCATCGAGGTAAAGCAACAACTTCTATTCATTGGATACATAGTCCACTGCTAACATAATATATAAATTTTTGAAAGATGGTATAAATGGTCCCATGAAATCTAATCCCCAAACATCAAATATTTTAACTTCTAGCAAATAATTGAGGGGTGTCTCATTTCTTCTAGAAATATTGCATACTCTTTGACATCTATCACAAATTTTGAAATAAACATTAACTTCTCTAAAAATTGTAGGCTAATAAAATCCAGATTGTAAAATTTTGTATGTTGTTTTATCAACACTAAAATGTCTCCCGAAATTAGAACTATGGCATTTTTTTATAATTTATAAGTTTCTTCTAATGGTACAACATCTTCGAATGATCAGATCCTTTCCTTGTTTATATAAATATGGGTCATCCAAAAAATAAGGCTTAGCTTCAGAAATAAATTTCCTTGTTTATATAAAAATGGGTCATCCCAAAAATAAATCTTAGCTTCAGAAATAAATTTTCTCTTCTGTTGGTATGTCATTCCATAGGGTATAATATCACTAACAATAAAGTTCACAACGTCGACATACCGCAGAACATGCCACTCATTAATAGTGAACAATTTTTCATCTGGAAAATGTTCATTAATTTTATTTCCAAATTAGAGTGATTTTTCTAATTCAAGCATGGAAAAATGATCAACAATTTTATTTTCAATCCCTTTCCGATCTACTATTACAAATTCAAATTTTTGCATAAGAAGAATCCATCTTATAAGTCTAGGTTTAACATCATTCTTTTTCATTAAATACTTAATAACAAAATGATCTGTATGCACTCATAATGAGTTCCAATTAAATATGATCTAAATTTATCCAAAGAATATACTATAGCTAATAACTCTTTTTCAGTTGTTGTATAATTAATTTGAGTTTTATTAAGAGTTTTACTAGCATAGTAAATAAATTTGAAAATTTTATCATATCTTTGTCTTAAAACAACTCCAATAGCATAATCACTAGCATCACACATTAATTCAAAAGGTTTTTCCTAGTTTGATGAAATAATAATTAGTGCAGTGATTAGTTTTTCTTTTAATAACTTAAAAGTTTTTAGGCGTTCCACATCAAAATTAAAAATAACATCTTTCTCCAGTAACTGGCATAAATGCTAAGCAATCTTTGAAAAGTCTTTTATATGTCGTCTGTAGAATATAACATGTCCTAAAAAACTCCTAATTTCTTTTAAATTTGTTGGATAAGGTAAATTAGCGATCACTTAAATTTTAGCAGGATTTACTTCCATGTCATTTTATGATATTTGATGTCTAATACAATTCCTACTGCTAATATAAATTGGTATTTTTCCCAGTTAAAGACTAAATTTGTTTCTACATAGCGCTTAATGACTTTGGATAAATGTTCTAAACATAAGTCAAATGAAGTTCCAAACACTAAAAAGTCATCAATGAATACTTCAATCCCTTTTTCAATTAAATCATAAAAAATTACCATCATACATCTTTGAAATGTTGTAGGGGCATTACATAAACCAAAGGGCATTCTTCTAAAAGCAAAAGTATCGTAAGGACTGGTAAACGTTGTTTTCTCTTGATCGTCAGAAGATATTTAAATTTGGTGATAACCCGTATATCCATCTAGAAAAGAAAAGTATTTATGCCCAACTAGTCTGTCCAACATTTGACCTTGAAAGGGTAATGAAAAATGATCTTTCCTAGTGGCAAGATTTAATTTTCTATAATTAATGCATATTCTCCACCCTGTAACTTGTTTAGTAGGTGTTAACTCATTATGTTCATTTACCGTTACAATTACTCCTTCTTTCTTAGGAACACAATGATGGACTAACCCATGCACTATCTGAAATAGGGTAGATAATTCCAACATCTAACCACTTTAAAATCTCTTTCTTTACAACTTCTTTCATAACATGATTTAATCTCTTTTGTGGATCAGCCTTGGGTTTACATTTCTCTTTCATATGAATTTGATGCATACAAATTGAAGGACTGATTCCTTTAATATCAGCAATTTTCCATCTAAAGGCTTTCTTATAATTTTTCAGAATTTTTATCAACTTTTCTTCTTCTTCCATTATTAATTTTGAGGAAATTATAACTGGTAAAGTAGAGGAATCTCCTAAACAGGTATATTTTAAATGATCGAAAATTAGCTTCAACTCTAGTTCTGGATGTTTTTCAATAGATGGGCAAAATGATTTATCTTTATCTATCGTGTACAAAACTTCAAAACTTTCTCGAAAATAGTTTGAATTTTCTATAAAAAGATCTTCACATTGATTTAATTCCTCTTCTTGCTCGTGTTCTAAATCTTTTTCTTCAGATTTTTCTTCATAATTAGTTATAAAATGACATTAACTTAGATATCTTATAACACCCATCCTATAGTATTCATTATCTTTACATTTTGTAGGGTATTTCATTGATTTTGAAATGTTAAAAGTAACAGTTTGATCATTGATGCGATTGTTAATTTCCCTTTCTGCACATCTATCATTGCTTTTCTTGTGGGTAGGAAAGGTCTCCCCAAAATGATAGGTATTTCTTTATCTTCCTCCATATCTTGCACAAAGGAATCAACAAGAAAGATAAATTAATCCACTTTCACTATGACACTTGTATAACTCCTTTAGGGTATGTTATCGAACGATCTGCTAACTACAGAGTTATAGTAGTTGGGGTTATTTATCCTAATCCCAATCTTTTAAATATTGATAATGACATAAGGTTAATACTTGCACCTAAATCACATAAAGCTTTCCCATAAAATCTGTCTCCTATTACACATGGAATTGTAAAGCTATAAAGATCTTTAAGCTTTTCAGGAAGCTTCTTCTGAATTGTTGCACTGCACTCCTCTCTAAGTGCAACAGTCTCATTATCTTCAAACTTCCTTTTTCAGTTGAGAATATCCTTCACAAACTTTACATAGCTCGACATTTGTTCAAAGACTTCAACAAGTGGAATATTAATTGTAAGCTTTTTAAATATTTCCAAAAATTTTGAAATTTGTTTATCTAATTTCTGTTGACGAAGTCTCTGAGGAAATGGAGGTGGTGGTTTTTCCAAATCAATTTTTAGTGGAGAAATAGGTCCCTCAAAATCTTTTGGAGCGTCCTAATCCCAATCTTTTAAATATTGATAATGACATAAGGTTAATACTTGCACCTAAATCACATAAAGCTTTCCCATAAAATCTGTCTCCTATTACACATGGAATTGTAAAGCTATAAAGATCTTTAAGCTTTTCAGGAAGCTTCTTCTGAATTGTTGCACTGCACTCCTCTCTAAGTGCAACAGTCTCATTATCTTCAAACTTCCTTTTTCAGTTGAGAATATCCTTCACAAACTTTACATAGCTCGACATTTGTTCAAAGACTTCAACAAGTGGAATATTAATTGTAAGCTTTTTAAATATTTCCAAAAATTTTGAAATTTGTTTATCTAATTTCTGTTGATGAAGTCTCTGAGGAAATGGAGGTGGTGGTTTTTCCAAATCAATTTTTAGTGGAGAAATAGGTCCCTCAAAATCTTTTGGAGCGTCCTAATCCCAATCTTTTAAATATTGATAATGACATAAGGTTGATACTTGCACCTAAATCACATAAAGCTTTCCCATAAAATCTGTCTCCTATTACACATGGAATTGTAAAGCCATAAAGAACTTTAAGCTTTTTAGGAAGCTTCTTCTGAATTATTGCACTGCACTCCTCACTAAGGGCAACAATCTCATTATCTTCAAACTTCCTTTTTCAGTTGAGAATATCCTTCACAAACTTTACATAGCTCGACATTTGTTCAAAGGCTTCAGCAAGTGGAATATTAATTGTAAGCTTCTTAAATATTTCCAAAAATTTTGAAAATTGTTTATCCAATTTCTGTTGACGAAGTCTCTGAGGAAATGGAGGTGGTGGTTTTTACAAATCAATTTTTAGTGGAGAAATAGGTCTCTCAGAATCTTTTGGAGCGTCCTCTTTTGATTCTTCAATTTCTTCTCTCTCTACTTCAATTTCTTTTTGAACCTCATCTTCCAACTCTCTTCCGCTTCTAAATTGAATGACATTTACCCGGTCTTTATTCTTTTCTTTTAGATTTGATTAAGTATTACTAGTAAGTGTTCTTTGGGATATATTATTTAAAGAATTTGTTGTTTGCCCAAGTTGGTTCTCAATATTTCTAATTGTAGCTCCTTCACTTTATAATTGATTTTCCATTTGTAACACGACTTATTCTACAGACAACTTCTTCTCTTTAAATTATTTATTATTGTTGAAACCTAGAGGATAAGTAGATCTATAATTATTATTTTCTTGGTTGTTCAAGTTTCCCAATTGGTTTCCTTGGTTTGTTCCCCCATTGCTGATTATTACCACCTGAATTGTTATTCTAGTTAAAGTTGGGATGGTTCTTCCAATCTGGGCTATAATAATTTGAATATGGGTTATTCTGCTTATAATTTATGACATTCAAAGTTTCTAATGATGCTTGAGAATCTACCCTAATGAATTATCTCAATCATGGAAATTGGTTGAGAAAAATTCATTCCAAATTGGTCTAACTTCCTTAAAATTGTAGAAACTTAATCATGGAAATTGGTTGAGAAAAATTCATTCCAAATTGGTCTAACTTCCTTGAAATTACAACTTGATTTGCTAACATGGTAAATGCATCAGTTTCATGAATATTGAGTACTTTCTTAGGATTTACCCTCTCAGAAGGCCATTAAAAATTATTGGTAGCCATTTCTTCAATTAAAGCATAAGAGTCATGAAATAGTTTTGACATCAATGAACCACCAGTAGCGGCATCGATAAATGATCTAAGAGATCCAACTAATTCATTCTAAAAGTTTGAATTATTAACCAATCTAGTATAGCATTGTGTGAACACTTTCTTAAGAGTTCTTTAAATCTTTCCCATGCTTCATAAATAGATTCCCCTTCAAACTGATTAAAAGATGTAATATAATTTCTAAGCTTTGCAGTTTTTTATGGTGGACAATATTTAGCAAGGAATTTTTGTGCTAAATCACCCCAAGTTCTGAAAGATACAGATGCTAACAAATTCAACCACATCTTAGCTATATCACTCAGTGAGAAAGGAAATAACCTAAGTCTTATGACATCATTTGATGCACCATCATATTTAAATGTAGTACACATTTCTAGAAAATTGGCAAGATGTAAATTTGGATCTTCTGTTGGTGATCCCCAAAATTGATTATTTGATACCATTTGGATAATAACAGGTTTAAGCTCAAAAGAATTAGCCACTATAGTAGGTTTTTGAATACTACAATGAAGTTCATCTACAATAAGGTTAGCATAATCTCTTAAAGGTCTAAACTCTTGATGAGGTTCAGCATTTTGATCATTTTGGTCTGTCATTTCTGCAATTTTTTTGGATTTTTCAAAATTTATAATTTTTTTTTTATTTTTCTGATTTTTCTTATTGTTCTTTCTAATTCAGAATCGTAGGGCACTGCTCCTTCAGCACCTGAACTACGTATACACTAACATATAATAAAATAAAATAAGATAAACAAAACAAAGTAAGATAAGATAAGATAAATTAAAGTTTTAATAAGACTTTCTAAAAATAGAAATTTTCTTGTAAAATCAATTTCTCCCTGGAAACGATGCCAAAAACTTGACCCCCCTGGATACTGCTAATATGCACAGTACAACAATAATTCATATTATATTTCACTTATATTTCCTTTACAACAAAACCAAAAACTTGATCCTGAAGAAAAATAAGAATTTAACTTTTAATTTATA
>JXCR01122467.1:48371-58821 GCA_002079205.1 Phalaenopsis hybrid cultivar | reverse complement strand
GATTTTAAGATTAAGAGTTGTAAAATAAAAAATACTATGACTCATCATTGCAGAATTAGATGTAGAAACTTAAAAGATACAAATAAAATCATTTTTATGAGTAAAATTCAAAATTTCAACNAAATGAAAATATGACACTAAATAGGACGCAATGGAGAAAAAGGATTCATGTAGCCGACCCCACATAGAGGGATTAAGGCTTTGTTGTTGTTGTTGTTGTTGTTGTTGTTGTTGTATATTCATTAAAATTTGTTTTCTACAATTACTATTATCCATTTAAATATATCATCTCCCACTCATCACTATTTTTTGGACACCAAAAGTAAATGACAACCTGATTATCGCCCTTTTGTAAAAGCTAGTTCAACAAAAAAACATTAAGGGGCCGTTTCGGATCACTTTTGTTTTTTGTTTTTTATTTTTTATATTTATTTTGTTTTGCTTACGTTTCAATTAGAAACAAAACATGTTTGGAATGCTTGATTAAGATATAGTTGTTTTTGAAAATAGTTAAAACACCTAATTGTTGTTTTATAGACAATGAATAGAAACATGCAAATAATACACCAAACAAATATGTTTTTTAAAACAAACGGAAAAAAAAAGAGAGATAAAAGTGATTCCAAACAAGCCCTAAGTCTTAGAAAAAAATTAAGGTGAAACTTATACGTGCTAGAGCCTGAGTTAGGGAGTTTGCTGAATGGATCGTTTAAGCGTCCCATCTAAGATTTGTTTTTAATAGATAAGTTGGCAGTTAGGTGCTGATATGGAGTGCTGAAATCTCAAACTAGACCTATATAAATCTCCCTGTGCTGGAGAAGACTCGTCCTTGGCATCTTTAAACTTCCTCTTTGTCTTAATATGTTGATATAACTGTGAATTAAAAGTCATACATGTGGTATCCATGCAGCTTGCTTTTGTGGTAATTTTTATTGATATGTAGCTTACTCGACAAAGTCCATCAGCCTTAGATTTGAGTTTAGCCAACCCTAATGGAAATCTCTCTTTTTTAGGTAAGCTCACACCAAGTCCCACTCCTTGATGGTTGCTGGATTTCAAGAGTTGTTGGCTTAATTCTAATATTTCACATTCTGATTCTCAATTTTGTCATTAACCTATTGGCGTAGCTTCTTGAATCTCCTTAATACTCTTATCCAACATCAGTAATAAGCTCTATGGCAATGTTTTTTGGAATCAGTTTGCTAGGAGTGATATAGTTATGATCATAGACGAGATGGGCTTTGATTGGTTGTTTGAATTTGCCATATATTATATGCAAGTTCTTCTAGACCAAGGTTCTAATACCACCATTGGATATTCTTGCCCATGAAATAACACATCAAAATTCTCAAATTGTGGTTAATAGCTTCTATGTTTTCATTAGTTTGCATATAAACAACCTAGCAATAGGGCAATTTGGTACCCTTTTTTCGCCATAGAGTCTTTGTAAAATGATTCATGAATTTAACGTTGATATCAAAAGTGATAATCTTCAAAATACCATGAAGATGCACAAGCTCATGTAAGTATAGTTCGATAATATATGTAGCATCATTAGTTTCGTGGCATTGCACAAAATGAGCCCTTTTGAAGAAGGTTTATTTTGGCACGCTAAGTTGGGAATAAAATGCTATTATGATTGGAGGAATGCTAAGAAAGAAAATCATCATAATTTGAAGGAGTCACTTTTATTTCACTCTATTTTCTTCTTGATACAAATTCAAACACATCACACATATTTATGCTAGTGACCAATGTTTTGAAAACCGAATCGGGCCAACCGGTTCAACTGGTCCGAACGTGAAGATAACACTTCGATTTTCCCAACCAGTGAGCTTATTATTGCTTCAATTTTTCAAACTGCGTGACGTTTATTAAATTCTCCCATTATCCAATTTCCCAAACAACGAGGCTTATTGAATTTTCTTATCATCCGATTTCCCAAACAATGACAGATCTCAAGCTTTTCTTTATTGAGATGGTACGAAACCAGATAAAAATTTTCATCTTATTATTGAAGTTTAAAAGATATTACGAAGCCATATTAACATTCACTAGAAATCTAAAAGATAACACCATCCAGTGATATAATCAAAATTATGCAATAACTTGTAAGCATTTTTTATTGAAATTTAATTGATAAAATTTTGATTTTCATTCTTATGTGATTGTGGTAAATTACTTAGTATGTAATTTAAAATCTAAGTTGTAAGTTACCATTCATTAGAAATATAATTTTACAATTTATTGTCAAAAGAAGTTTTTGTTAAATTTTTGTTCTTTTTTTTTCCTTTAGCTTTTGTTTTATAAATAATCAAAATTTTAAATTTTTAAATTTTTGTTTTTATTGCATCATTTTGATTATATTTAAATATTTTTATAATTATTATGTTGTTCGGTTCGACCTTGGATTGGACCCCTATTGAACCTATGAACCTTGAATCTCTCTTCCTTTCGGTTCGATGTTTTGTCCAATTTTCAGAACTTTGCTAGTGACACCTCCATTATGATTGTGCCGACACATTTCAATCCTTAATGACTATTATTGACTTTTAGAATACTCTTCTACACGTCATTAATTGTATATTCTAGATTTTTCTAAACACTCTTTAAAATGTCTTTAGAATTCTCAAAAATTTCTTGGAATGAGTTTCTAGAATTTTCCAAAGACCATTCTACATTATAAGCTTAATTAAAGCCTAATTTCATTTTTTTAAGGCGTTTTTGGGTTACCCCACGATGGAGCACAATCCTCATGAGGTTTACCCACCGGATCATCTTTTACACCCACAAGCTCAGCTTGCGCCCCATAGGGGCTTACACCCCACTATTGGGTTAAACAAAAAAAAAAAAGAAAAAAAAGAACCGTAATTTCCCAGACATACCCGAATCATGTTGATTCACACATCTCTTCCGCAATAGAAGGAGACCCCGCAACTGTTTCCTCCAACAACAAACGATCCCACAGTCATCTGATTCGTCTCTCGCACAGTGTGACCAACATAAAATCCCGCATTGGAAAGCCTTTTCCAATTTTGCAGCACTGGGGTGCCAACCAGCCCTTCAATTTGTACTCACAATCTACTTGGCATCCTCTCCTCTAGGTTGGTTGAGAGTGTATGTGTACGGGGACTTAAATTCTCCAGGTAGGTTGGCATTGGGATCATTTTGCGTGATGACTTGGGCAAACTTAGTTTGACTTTGGGTACAAGACTTCTACATTGTCACAGCACATAGGTGGAATTGATGGCGGTTGGCTCTCTCTTTACTCTTTTTGAGGATTGGATGACCAAATGTCGGGAGATTATCATTGAGGGTGACAATGTCAATGTTATAGATTACCTCTGAAGCAACATGGATAAGCGGCGATGGCAACAAGAGATTTTTTACGATTTTTTTATCTAGATTCAATTAAGTTATTTTCCAACACATCCTCAGGGGTAGTCAATACATTTGCTCATGCATGGGGCAATTGGTAGATTTTGCTACTCAGCTGGATTGATATTTAATGTTATCAATGACCCATATTATATGTATATGTTTGAAGCAGTTGCTAATTTTAGACCAGTTTTTACCACATCTAAAATGAATGAATTAAGAACTTGGATACTCCAAGATAAAGTGGCTTCAATCAATAATATGCTCGAGAAGTGTAAAAAGTCATGAAGTAAATATGATCGCTCGATTGTGTTAGATATTTGAACATATGAAAAAGTAGAATTTTGATTAAATTTCTTGTTAACAACCCAACAAAGTTTTTTTTTTTTTTCGAATCTGTGGATGCTTCTAATGCTATAGAGAGTGACGAGTCATTAATCACTTATTCAGATAATGTGATTGAGAAAGTAGGAGAAGCAAATGTGATGCAAATTATACAGATTATGAGTCAAATTATGTGAATGTTGGTAAAAAAATAATTGAAAGAAGACAACATATATATTAAACACCTTGTGCATCACATTGTATTGACCTATTATTTGAAGAAATTGGAAATTTGAAGTTCATGAAAACACACTTGCAAAAACAAAACAAGTTGTTAAATTCATTGACGGACACACATGAGTTCTTGGCTTGATAAGATCTTTTACAAATGAGAGGATATTTGTTTGTCCAGCTATAGCAACCACTTCATTTAAGCAATGTTCTCCTCAGAAGTTTGATATTTTAGTCAATGTGCTAAAAAGACAGAATCTATAAAAGCTCGAGTTATTATTTTGTTCAATTCATATTTTTTGGGGCCATCTTGTTGTATAAAAAGTGTTGTACCGCTTGTAAATGTTCTAAGAGAGGTTAACTCAGAAGAAATGTCAGTCATATGTTATATTTATGAGTTAATGGATTCAACAAAAGAAAAAATTTCTTTTAATTATGGGCATAATGAAAAGAAGTATGAATATATTTTGAGAAAAAAATGATGCAAGATGAAAAGTCCAACTTCATAAACCATTGCATGTAGTTGGTTATTATTTACTTAATTTCACTCTGAAGATATGAAAAGAATGTTGGATTATGAAGATTGTCTTAGAGTTGATATTCAACTAGATTTGTATATAGCTTAAGAGGAGATTTTGGGATTAGAGCTGTTATAAACTCAATAAAGTTAAGACCTATTGCTTGGTGGATGAGATTTGGTGGGAAAACACCTGGGTGAATGAATTTTGTTATTTGAGTTCTTAGCCTTTCATGTAGTTTATTAGGTTGTGAAAGAAATTGAAACACTTTTCAATCGATGGTAATATTTTTTTTCTTGAAATTATTATTACTCGCTTTTATAATTTTATCTTAGTTTAATACTAAGAAGAGGAACAAATTGGAATACATGAGATTGATTGCTCTGATGTATGTAAGGTATAATATTTAGATTGAGGGAGAGAAGTATAAGAAGAAAATAAGACTTAAATTCAATATTGTTAAATGACAGATTCTGATAATGAGTGAATTATCGAGAAAAAAAATCTAGTGCTTCTACATGAAACCTCTTGGGTAAATTTAGAAGAACAAGTATTTGATGTTGATGTATAAGAAATATACCCATAAATAATGAAAACAAAAAAACCCAAAATATTACACAATAAAGAAAGAATATTTTTATAACATATTTTTATATAGAAAGAAAGTTGAATTAAAAAAGTTTCATATTTACATTTAATTGTCATTTACATAACTATGCATTAAAAAAAGATCCTAAATATTTATGAATATCATGTTGTTTGTTTTTATAATTTAGACACTAATGATAAGGAGAAACAAATTATGAGTGCACCTAAGATTGAGGATGATGATGACTTTAATGAAGCGGTCAATGAATGCAGACAATATGAAAAACCTAGTTGTAATTTGGACATTATTATTGGTGAAAAAAAAAAGATTTTGAGGATAAAGTTGAAGAATTAATAACATTCAAGGATTGAGATCAATTGAACATAATTTTTTTAATATGATTCTACTTTTTGTTGTGGATTTATGTTAATATATGGAAGATTTTAATCTTAGAAGACTTGTTTTGAAATTCAACGAGTGTAAGTTCTTTTACTATCTTTTAGTAATTTTTTTATTAAGCACAATTAGTTTATTTTTATCTCTTAAAATTTATATTCCTCGTATTTTTTATATTGTAGGGCTTACACCCTATTTTTTAGGGCTTATGCCTCGCCCCATAATAGCTAAAACGCCCCATTTAACACACACGCCTTTTTAAAACATTGATTTTCAAGACCTGTAGAGTAAGCTCATCTCTTTTCTTGCTCTATCCTTAGTTGCTCCACTTCTTCATTCTTAACGTATGGAAAGAAATTTTAGTCCTCATCTTATGGTTCCCAAACTCATTCTCCTTCTTAATCACATACAACATCTCAACTAATGAGTGTTTGGATTGTAGGACTTGCAGCCTTTCAAGTTGGAGTCATAACCAATGAAAATGAACTTCTTACTTTTATCATCTAGCTTACTTTGTTGATCATCAGGTACATGCACATAGACCCATTCTTCCAAACATTTTTAGATTGGAGACACAAGACTTCCTTCTATTCCTTGCTTTTTGTGCTGTCATTCCCCAGACACTTCTTGTTGAGATTAGTTGAACAAGTAAACCGTGTATGCAACAACTTTGGCTTAAAACTCTTTCGGTGGCCTCTTACTCTTAAGCATAGTCCAACCATATTGAGGATAGTTTGATTTACATTCTGCTATACCATTTTATTGAGAGAATATTGGGAAAGTCAACGATCAATATACTTCATTGGCTTCACAAAATTTTTGAAATTAATTTGAAATGAACTCGCCTCCATGATCATATCTCACGGCTTTGATCTCAATGTCGCTTTTTTCTCCACCAAAGCTTTCAATTTCTTGAATACTTCAAAGAACTACAATTTTTCTTAAAAAATATACCCAAATTTTTCTTGAAAAATCATCTATGAAGAGAAGGAAATAATTACTATTATCAAGAGAGCTTTGCTGAACCGCACACATCCGTATGTATGAGCTCAAATGACTTTTATGCTCTTGAATTTGACACATTTGAAATATTCTTCCTGAATTGCTTTTTGAGCAAGCAACCTTAACATATATGGTCGGGATGGTTGATGAAAAGCAGAAATTTCGTTATTTTTTTCTTTGATATCAACTCCAATTATCCAAAATTAAGATGCTCGCATCAAATGTACCTGAGCCAAGATGGATCTTTGTAACATGCATTGAGACACTTGACAATGTCATTTTGATCATTAAGCAAGAATATTCTCTCTTAACATTGATATATTCACAATTAGGTTGCTCATGCTAATTCTTTTAAAAAGATTCTTGTTTTTCAAATGAATATCATAAACTTTCTCTAATAGGTGGGCCAAACTTAGTGTATTATGTTTCATATTCGACTTGTCTTTCATCGTTACCTTGAACTTATCTACATAGACACATTGCCTCTCACAAACTTGTCAATCTCCACTAACATGCACACACGTATGGTTGCTTGCACCGGTATCCAGATACCATGTGCTAACTTCACTTTTTTCATTCTCATTATATGTCAGTGGCAAAGTGTCATATTGTTGACTTTTCTCTTCTACGTAATTTGTTTTCTCGTCAACTTTATTATTGTTTGGAGGTCTACGTTTTACTCGTAGTGACTAAACTTTTGGCAGTTGTAACACATCACTTGAGACTTGTCGTGCCTTAGTCTTGATTTTTCTCTTCCATGCGCTCTTGTTGATCTTTCTCATCCGAAATTAATATTGTTGTTATCATTATTGAAACTCCAACATCGTCGACTTCCATGACCATGGCCTTGTCCTTGACTGTGATCTCTTCTTTGTTGACTTCTTTTGTACTTGAGCTCTTTTAATTGAATTAAGTTGCGTCTTTAGGAGTTCTTTCATGATGTCTTGCTCCTTTTTCTTTTCTTCATAGGCTTTAAAAGAGATACAATCAAACTTCAAATCTAAAGATTGAAGAATTTTCTCCATAGTTCTTACATCTTTTAAGTGTTACCCATTTTTTTTAGTTGATTAGAAATTGCCAAGACTCTATTAAAGTGGTTGGAGGCGACTTCAACATCTTTCATGTGTAAGACTTCAAACTCACCATTTATTATCTGGAGACGCACCTTCTTGATTTGCTTCGCTCTTTTATAAGAAATTTGATGCTTCTCCTATGCCTTGACAGACTTCTCATCGAAAATCTTTTCATAATCTTCATCATCTAATCTTTGATAGATTAGATAGAGAGCATTTTTTGTCTCTTTTTATAAATGGTCTTGATGCTTCTTCCATGCCTCCTTGGAAGATTTCTCATTGAATTTTTTTTGAAAATCATCATCATTCAATCACTGATAGATTAGATACAAAGCATTCTTGTTTATCCTTTTGAGTTTGGGATAGACTGACTCATCTCCCAGCTCTTTGTAGCCTTTCTCTACTATCTCTCAGACATCCTGTGCTCCAAGGAGGGCCTTCAACTTGATGCTCTAATTGTCTCAATTGCTCTTAATGAGCATTGAGACTTGAAAGGGAATCATTTTGTTGCTCCTCATCCTCTCTACAAGGAATATTATTATGACTTCGATACCACTTTGTTGGAAATAAAATATTATTATGACGGGAGAAATGCTAATAAAGAAGATGATTACAACTTGAATGAGTCACTTTTATTTCACTCTATTTTCTTCTTAATATAAACTCAAAACACATCACACCTATTTATACTAGTGACAAACTCTATTAAGCTTGTGCCAATACATTTCAATCTTATGACTACTGTTAACTCTTTTGAACACTCTTCTACATAAGTCATTAATTACATATTCTACATTTTTCTTAAACACACTTTTTAAAATATATCTCTAGAATCTTCTAAAATTTTTTAGAATGCGTTTTTAAAATTTTTCAAAGACCATTGTAGGTTATGTGCTCGATTAATGCCCAATTTCATATAGGCCAAAATCAAGTTCAATTTTCAGCACATACCAAATAATTCTTATGTATTTAAATATCTAACACCTAAACTTTACATTTACATTTATAACTTCCAAATCTTTCTCATCACTTCAAAAGTATCACTATTTTAATTAAAAAAAAAAGAAATTTAGGTGTCAGATTTGTAAATGCATAAGAAATAAGAGGCATCCAAGTAAATCTTCCTTTGAAGAATTGGTACACTATCACCACAATTGAATTTATGTTGCTGCAGGTGGTGGACAACAATTAAATTCATGTTGAGTTTGACCCATCGAAGATTTAAAACCGGCTATGAATGGTATATAGCCCATCCTCCTCTCAGGGGTCTTGGTAAATTTGACCGAACCTTCATTTTGTTCGTCATTAATCACCAACCCTGAAATAATGACTCGTAATGTTTCTGATGCATAATGCTAGTCCCTTTTCTGGACCTGTTTCAATGGCCATCCATTGTGGCATTAGATTAGAATGGCCTCTCATAAAGTGCTCCTTGGCTTGCAGGGCCAAAATCCTTGAAATAAATACTCGTTATTAATGTGATATGTTTCATATTTTCATTCATTGCATTTTTGTTAGATTTCTACAAAATTAATTTCTTTCAAAAGCACAATTGTTTTGAGAACAGCCGGTCCAAAATGTTGTAAGCTTAGTCTCATGCTCAAAAAACTGTGGTGACTATTATAAATTGTTTTTTCTAAATGTGAAAGCTGCCACCGCACATAGTCAGGATTGGTGGGAAAACATAGATTTTAGATGCAGTTTACGCAGTTTACCCAAACAGATAAAATTGTCATGCGGTGTCATACCACCATCGTACCGCCGCCCCAAACGGACCCTTGAGACTCCAATTGAATTTGTCTTACTTCAGTTAGGATAGTTAGGGTGCTGAATAGTTTAATGAAATGTCGATAGCAGAAAATTCCTCACTTCGATGAAGGGCCTTGGGATTTGGCCCGTCAGCATTGGCTTCAAACTTCTGGTTATCCATTTCGAAGCTAAAATTTTCTTAGATGTGCAGAAGTATAATTTCTTGGGAGATTTACATACATACCACACATTTTTTTGCATTTACATATCTGAAGTTTGAAGTTTACATTTATAACTCTAACACCTTCGTATTAAAAATCTATGAATGTAAACATGTATTTCACTTTTTAAAAAGCTAATGATAGTGATATTTCTGAGGAAATGTCAAAGATTTGAGTGTTATGTTTGTAAATACGTAAGTTTTTGTTAGAAATGTTAATATATTAGTGTTGTGTTGTATGTGTATGTAAATGCTCCTAATTTCTTTTTGTCGTTTTGAAACTAAAATGTTGTCGAAATTGACTGCAACGAACTTGTCCATGAGATCATCTTTTATTTAAGGAAAATTTTCATACATGCCACCAAATTCTTATCTATTTACGCATCTAAAACCTAAATTTTGATATTTACATTCATAACCCTTATTTATGTATTAAAAGGTGTATTTCATTTTAAAAAGTTAGTAGAAGAAAGATGTGTTAGAAATGTAAAAAATTGAAACTGTGGGTGTTAGATATGTAAATTAATTAGAATTGTATGGTATGCATGTAAATTCCCTTTATTTTAAATTATGTTTTTCACTTGTCAACCAATCTCATGTGAATCTAGTGATGTTTCGTGCGTAATTCAATCTTTGAGAAGATGGACTTTCCATGCAATTTTTCATTTATGTCATCCAATTGTAGAATTAGAATTTGATATTTGATCGTAATTTTGTAAATTACTTGGACTCTTAATGCACATAATCCACATTTTCTTCTTGGAAACGAGTACGATGGCTTGCATGGCTTCAATTGCTTCTGATATTACGCTCATACCAGATATCACAAAGGTGCAGAATAAATCTGCTATTTAGAAATTTGGACCAAAGGAGAGGAGCTTTGCAAATTTACAAAATCTCGCTATCACAGCGAAAATGAAGAACATTGTTCTGGATTATGGCTGGAATTATATATATATATATATATATA
>JXCR01122467.1:3687-48264 GCA_002079205.1 Phalaenopsis hybrid cultivar | reverse complement strand
TATATATATATATATATATTATATATAAAGGAAATCAATATTTGGCAAAGACCCAAATATCGATTTCCTATGCGTAATCTAGCCACATGATGGGAGCCCGCGCTATGTGTCTTAAATTCGACCTCCCACGCATCACGACAGGGATCGAACCCTTGCCAGAGATTATTTATAGTAACCCTGCCTACTTACTAACTGGACAAGAAATGCGGCATATATCTCTCTCCCGCTCCTTAATTATTAGGCCTAAACAAATAAATGAAATGCCAATTATTTCTCTTCTATAAACAAATAATTAAGCTAACTTTAAGGGCACGTTTGGGATTATTTATATTTTTCTTTACTATTTTGTGTTTTTTATTTTATTTTGTTTTTGTTTTATTTTGAAAAGACATATTTGGCATGTTGAAAAAAAAAACAAAATTAGTTTTAAAAAATACCTAAAAAAAACCTATGATTATTATTTTTTTCTTTTTACCAATGATTTATTTGGGATCAATTTTGTTTTTATTTTTCTTTAATTTTTGAAAATATTTTTTCTAGTGGCTTTTTATTATATTTATTTTTTAAAATCTCAAAATAATTAAAAGGTACTTTAAATATTTTTAAAAATAATTTGATTTATTTTAAACATATAAAAAATGTTTTGTTTTAAATTAAAATTAAAAAAAAATGAAAAGTATAAAAATTAAAAGTTAAAGCAAATACGAACATCTCCAAAAAGTTAGGCAAGTAGTTTGTAATATTTTTTAAGAGAAATTAATTTATTTTCAAATATAAAAATATGCAAAATAAATAAATTTAAAAAATAATAAAATAATAAATAATAAAAAAAATTGGTCTTAAACATTATGTATGGTATTCTAAGTCAAACATTACCCGTAATGTTCACGCTGCCAACGATGGCCAGATTTGGGTGAATGGGATGCCTCAAAAGATAACTATCAATGTTCTAGATACTCAACCCCAATTTACTCCTGGTTTGGTTTGCTTTAGTTCTAAGGCCTTTCCCAATCAACTCTTTATTTGATGATAACAGTGCTTCTCAAAGGAAAAATTTTTAGAACTCGATTAAACCTCTTGCGACCAACATTTCTATGCCTTGGATTATTGTTGGAGATTTTGACTGCATCAAAAATTTGAATAAAAAGTTGGTGGTATTCATCTGATTCTTTGTAAATCGGTGAACTTCTACTCTTGAATGTTTGAATCTAGGCTGATTGAACTTCCTAATACTGAGTTTTCTTATAGTTGGTTTAACCAACAATAAGATAACCCCATCAAATGTATTTTAGATAAAACTATAGAAAATGAGTTATGGCTCTTTTCATTTCCTCTCTATTCTTATAAATTTGCAATTTTAAATTTCAAATCAATTCCTCATTCTCATTTCTCTTGAAACTCATTTCACCATTAGATGTAGATTTATGTACAAAAATCATTGGTTACAATTTGAAGGCTTCATTCAATTATTTCTAATGCTTGGAACATTCAGGTAAATGGAAATACTATGTTAGCTCTTGGGAAAATAAAATGAAAAATGCTAAAAGATTGTCTTAAACGCTAAATGATCTTTCTCTAGCTAGTTCAAAATCTATCAAGGCCTTGAAAGATTCTTGAAAAGATATTTTGCTTGCCCTTGAACATTAGCTTTTCTCTAAGGATCTTGTCTCTCAAAATATTCAAACTCGAAACAAGCTCATTGAGGCAACCAATTGGGAAAATATCTGGATTAAGCAATGAGCCAAGTGCTCTTGGTTAACTAAAGGGGAAGACTTCCTTAAATTTGTAGGGCATTGCCCAAGTTGTTGTTGATTATTTTTTCCACCCTCCTCAATATCTTAAACAACCCTTCAAATCCCCACATTAATAAACCCATTAAATGAAGACTTAACTTAAATGAAGGCCCTCTTCTCATGACTGATTTTTCTGCTGAAGATATCAATTCAACATTCTTTCATATTGGTTCTAACATAGCGCTTGAACCTGGCAATTTCAACTTGTCCTTCTTCAAGGATACTGAGGATATAATTGGGATTGCTTTTATAAAAGTAATTCTATGCTTCTTTACCTTCTCCAAAATGCTGGAAAGAGCTATGTTTTCTGCTTTAATCCTTATCACCAAAAATCTTATGCTCAATGATTAAGTGATTATAAATCGATAGTTTTATGCTACACAATCTACAAAGTCATTGCTACACTCCTTTTTGATTGTATTAAAGGGTTTTTGCCTTCTATAATACACTCCTCTCAAGTAGCTTTCATTAAGGGGAGGGATATAACTAACAATATCACTATTGTCAACGAGATGCTTCAGGGCTTTAACTCTTCTAACTCCCCTAAAAATCCTTGCTTTAAAATTGATATTAAGAAGAAATTTGATAGTATCAATGGAAGATCCATCTATGAGAGGCTTAACAAGCTAGGTTTTCTTATGATGTTCATTAAGTGAATTAAGGCTTGAGAATACTAAGTCAAATTATCTATGATAGTTGATGGTGAATGTATGATTACTTTATATCCACTTCTAGGCTCCTTTATCTCCATAAATTTTCTCTATAGCTCTGAATCGATTTTCTAGGATTTTGAACAAGAATGGGCTTAGCTCTAGTCCTAACTATTCTCAAAGACAGCTTTCACATCTTATATATGTTGATGACCTCCTTGTCTTTGAGAAAGCTACGACTTCAAACATTGAAAATTTGGCTACTTCTTTGAAGGATTTTTATGAGGTTTCTAACCTACAAGTTAATCCAACCAAATTAACCATTTGAATTTCGAATTTTTTTTATAGATTTAAAGTTTCAAATATTTTGTCAAATCATAGGTTTCCAAGAAAATGCTCCTCCTTGGGTCCATTTGGGCGTCACTATTACTCATATTAGACTCACAACCATCACTTGTCAGAAATAAAAGAAGAAGATGCCAAATTTTTTAAGTGGGTGGAAAAACAAAGCACTCTCTTTTGTTGGAAGACTTCAAATCATTAAAATTTCTATTTGGAATTATCTCTTTTATTGGTTTAGGTCTATTATTATTCTAAAACTTGTTTGAAAGAAAATCTCATATCTCAGAAGTAACTTTCTGCATTTTAATAATTCCAATAGTTGTATGCACATGATTGCTAGACTAACATTACAAAACTCGAACATTTGTGGGGCATAATGCTTACTAGCATTGACTTTATAAAACTATTGTGCAAAAAAAAATGATCCAGAGGCTTTACAACACCAATTCTATTGTTTCAAATTGGAGTTTTGAGAAATATGTCACAATTTAGTACAACAAAAAGAAAAAAATACTCTTATTTGTAGAAAGGCCTTATGAAAACTACGGCCAGACTTGGAAGTTGTATGTTCCTTCATGTCAAAAGTGATAGCAGCCTTTTATTTTTTTATAATATATGATTTGCGGGTTCTTTAATCCTTGCAATATGTGGGAATGTTTGTTTTTTCTGGTTTTCATGCTCTAAAAATGCTAGATTCTTTTCAAAAATTCAAATGGGAGATGGTTTCTTTCCCTCCTAATTTGGCCTTCAATTGATTCCATCCAAAAGATTACATCAAACCACAATATATGATTTCACACTACAAAGTTATTAGAAATAAAGGAACTTATATTCCCATAAAAGAACTTACTTTTTTTGGGTACGTAAAGTAACTTGGCATAGATTTGTTTTATTCAAAGGTCATCCCTTTACGTATGCATCTTTTATTTAAAAAAAATTTGTTGAAGGATTAAAAACACAGAATATCCTCTCCTATGAGATATTTCTGCTTCCGTAATAATTTCTTTCATTATGATGGAAACCTGCCTTGATCTTAACTAATTTTGACAGCATTACCTATAAAATTACAAGAAAGCTATGATGATTCAACAACCTACTATTTGAGACTCAACCGCCAGTAGGATTTTTGGTTGTTTGCCTCCTTGTTGGAAATCTATTGCTCATTGCTTAATTTTCATAATGATTCAATCTTTTCACTGTTCATCACTCATCCATCTTAACAAGTATGGAGTGTATGATTAATACTAGTCTGGGTTGTCATTCCGAGCTCACCATTTGGTGCATTCAAGTTACTTTTTTTTTGCTTTGTTATTTTTTATGTACTTCAAGATCCTCATGTCCAAATAGTTCCTCATGACCAAATAGGTTTTGTAACGAGACCTTACATTTTGTAATCATATTTACCTTATGTCAATGATGAGTGTGATTCTCACATTTTCTAAAAAAAATCTCAATATTGTTTAGTTATGCAACATATCTTTTGAAATTAAAAAATATTTAACATTTTGTAATTTTTTTTCTTATTTTGTACAACAAAAATTATGACAGTTATGCCTTCGTTTATAGCATAAAATAGTCTTGCGCCAAGAATTTAAAGTAAACAAAAAAAAGAGACTCACTTTTTCAGTGAAAATTCCAACAGGTTTAGGGAAAAATTTTTTCGTGGGCAGCTTTCTCAACAATTTCTATTTGGCTATTACTTTCTAATTATTTTTTATTTTCTTTTGTGATAGGAGTTTTTTTTAAGATGTAAATTTTTAATGTGGTTCCTATAATAACAAATATATCTAATCTTTTTTTAAAAAAAATTATTTATCATTTGAACAACTTTTTAAAAATTTATGTTTCCAACAAAAAATTTATAACAACCTATAAAAAGCTATAAATGCCTCAAACAACTATCATTAAAGAGTTAAGCAAATCTACTTTAACATGTTGGGTAGTTGCAACATATTTTAGACACAAACATGCTACAAGCAACATAAGCATGTTTAAGATCATTAGAAAGTTTCTTAAGTAGTGTTATCTCATCTTCACCTTCTTCTTATTAGCACAAAGCCAGTGTTTACATGTCATTGTAAAAGTTTTCATTTATTATTGATATATCAACAAAATTTTATCATTTAACGTAGTTCTTGATGTGCAACATGAAACTTGAGGCATTTTATTGAGCAAAGAATGTTTAAATCTCAATTAAAAACTATATAGAACTCTTATTTTAGCATATTTGTATTCAAACTGATCGGCTTATGAGACGACTACAATGACAGCAAATTTGTTCAAATCCAAGTCAAATCCTAGATTGAGTCATTAAGCCACTTTTTACATTTTTTAGTGCTCAATTAAAAGGTCAAATGGATTCTAAATCTTAAAATTTTATGGTCAATTTAAGTGTCTTGACAAAACAAATCTAACAAGCCCAAATCACTCAATTCTAACATCGTTAAGACACTTAAATGCCCTAAGATTATCATATGATCGAGGGAATCACTCTGGGTAGTTCGATTGAGTGTTATGGATTTCTTTTTTCTTTGTAGGGAGACCTCTTTCAAACTCAATAAATAGAGCCCGACCATCTAATAAAAAAAGACCTTTGAGCTTGGAATAGAGAGAGTTGAGGTACAGTTTTCTACACCGAAGGTCCAAAGAATGCATCCTGCTTTTGCAGTTACTGACCACCGTCATCTACCACTTATCATCCACCATTGATCATTTTCAATCGCCTCTTGCTCATTGCAACAGACACCCTTATGGAATCATAACCTATGCTGCAGAATCCCAACATACATAATGGAGTAACAAAATACCTAACATAGTAGTGCATCATTTTGAATGTTGTATAAAAACTTTTCTCGAGTTCGGTGCAATGATGATCCCTAAGTACGGTGTATTAATAGGCATCATATACGGTACAATGATGCATCCCTAAGGTAGTGTAACAGCACACCTCAGAACTATTTACAATCATTGTTCTCAGAATACAAGGACTTTCTCTAGTCTCTTAAGGCTCTCTTCTCACAACTCATCACTACATCTTACATGACCAACTATGACCTATGTGGTCCACAGATCATGCAACTCCTATCAATGGTCTCTACGTCATACTAAAGTTATCACAACTCATGCAGCTCCCAACTCTATCCTCCATGCACTACAAAAACTATCACAACTCATGCAACTCTTAAATCTAGCCTTTGTGGCCTATGAATGTTTTCACAACTCATGTAGCTCCCAAATATGGTCTTTGTGGCCTACGAAGGTTATCACACTTCATGCAGCTCCCAAATTTGGACTTTACATCATAAATATGTTATCACAACTCATGCAACACTCAACTATGGCATCTATGACTTACAAATATTGTCATAACTCGTGTAGCTCCCAACCCCGCTCTCTGTGGCCTACAGGCATTATCATGACTCATGCATCTTCTATCACTGGCCTTTATAGACTATGGTTGTTATCACAGGTCATGCAGCTCCTAACGCTGAACTCTGTGGTCTACAGATGTTATCATAGTTCATGTAACTCCCAACTCTAACCTCTGTTTTTTATGAGGGTTACTACAGCTTCCTGCTACAGCTAATGCAATCAACTTTAACCTACAAAATTCACAGCTCACACAGCTCCTAACTGTAGCCTCTATGGCGTGTAGACTTTATTGCATCTCCTTACTACGACCTTTGTGGCCAAAAAATACTCATGAAGCAAACATCTATGACCCACATGACCAATTATTACTATGGCTTTCAACGACGCCTTCTACAACAAGATGAGACTATATGCATCATCTACAACATCCATGGCAAAATACTGTCTCCATAGCAATCAATTAAGAGCTTCATAGTCTGTTACAGTTATCATTGTTAAAATATCATTGTACATCTACTTTTTAATTCCATCCTCCCTAACTTGGGAGAATTATGGGTCTACTCATAAGTATATATCGTGGATTACTTCAACTGGGCTAGCCCAATTTTTTTTTCTCTTTCTAATGTTTTACATGTAAAAATTTTGATGTCTTTACATATCAATTTAATTACCTGAGTGTCTGTTGAATTTTTGTATAATATTATAACGTTAAAAAATCACTCTATTTCTGCGAATCTTTTGGCATGCATCAATTTGTCATTGTACGTGGAAAATGAAGTTTTCTTTGACATAATTTGTTAAGTCTAAGATGTCAAGCTCTTACTTTGTTTCTCAATGATATACATCATCTAATTGGTGAAGGAATCTCCTTTACATTTTTTGAAGATTATTTTTTTTGTATTTTTTGATATATGGACAACATTTGATGCAATCTCGAAAGGCCGTTCACGTTAATGTCCTGAACATGATTGTGGCGGGGTAGTATTTCTGCATCTTATTCAAACAAAAGATCCATGAAAACTACTTCCAAGCTGAGAGGAAACCTTCACTACAGTCTCAAAAAGAAGTTCACATTAACAACAAGGGCACGATTTTGGTAGGATAGTCTAGCTTCCCACACCTCATTCAGACATCAAGCCTTCAAGTATAGCTTCTAGATTGGGGGACAACCTCAATTAGAAATAACGCTTCTTCGATGCCCTCTCTCTGTACTAGAGTTCATCTTCAATTATATCTGGAAGCTGGTCTCTTCAAGGTTAAATACATGAGCTACTATACGAACTCGTGTGAAATGCCCCTAATAGGGAAAACAAATTCAAAAGTGGCAACTAGCAAGTTGCCAAAAATTATACTTGAGTGTGATTGCAATCATATTTCCAAGAAAAATTACGATCCATTTTGCCTTACATTCTAATTTCGAGAAAAGCATAACATTTTATATCACATAATTTTAAGCTTAACAAGTCCCAAGTGTACTCGATTTGACATCTTCCATCACATTCTATGCTCATCAAGTAGGAGCTTTGACTAGTAGCCTCAGATAGATAAAAAATTCTTAGTGAATTTTGATTGACCTCTTTCGTTACAGGGTACACTAGTCAAGTGGACGTGCTTCGACTAACAACCTAGAAAAGGCCGAACATTTGTAGTGGCATAAAAGATCTCCACCCATACCGCTAGATGAAAAGCCTAAGAGGCAAGTCTTGATGTTAAAATAGAAGTGGATACACTCCTCAGTAGGAATACCCCTTGAAGGCAAATGACAGGAAATGTCTCCAATCATCCCCTAGAAGACAAGCTTAAGAGATGTGATGGGAAGCTATTAGAGAATACATTCCTCTTTAGAAATATTCCATGAAAGCTGGTGGCAGATAAGAACTCCACTCAAATATCTCAGAAGTATACAAGCTTCATAAGGTACATGTGCATTAAATGCCTCAGAAAGCAGAAGCCTTGAAAGTTAAAAACCTAAGAAGGCATGAGCCTAAAAATGAACATAATTTTTCTTTATACAGAACACATGTACTAATTTTGAATATAGACTTATAAATATTTAAGAAACTAGGGAATCAAAAGATTCCAATGCCTATTATCCTACTAAGGAAATGAAGATATCAGCAACACCCATAAGTAGGGCAAAAAGAAGCCCAAAATACGAAGCAATCACTATTCAAAAAGAAAGGTAAAACCAATCTCAAAAACAATATCAAAATTTTTATTGTATCAAGCAAAAGAAAGACGTAAATACCAATAATATAATGTAAAAAAATCTACATTAGGTAATTAAAAAACTACAAAGACCAACTGGTACAAAAACTATGACAGGGCAGTAATCTACTTCAACATCCTCCTTAGCATTAGTATGCTCCTAATAATCACTTTCAGTTGGAACCCCTTTTCGAGCCAGAGGGAAGAAATTTTGGTGCTTGGATAACGTACATGCACTCAATATTAGTTGCATTCCAGCAGTACAATCAGTGAACCATTCAGATGAAGCATCAATAAAATTCTCTCTGCATGTTGGCTCTGCAGCATCATGTTTTCTTCTTCAAGAACCAACATCCGCGCTTGAAAGGCTTGCAAAGTCTTTGCATTATGATCAAGGAGTTATTCTTTTTCTTTTGCTTGACTAAAAGGTGGTCAATTTTTTTGAGCTTTATCTTCAATGTCCGTGAAGAAAGGAACAACCCATCTTTAGAAGGTGGCAGCATTGCCTCATCAGGATTTTGAGACTTATGCTAATTTTTGGCAAGACAACTTGCCAGACAACCTATCTCACAACGTGAAAAATATCCTCTATAAAGTGTGACAACAACACTCTACAGTTTCTTCTTGCGATCGGATCTTGATCTTGTTGTGTGCTTGCTGGACCAATATGCACACACATATGCATGAGAAAGTGAAGAAAAAAAAATAAAAATTTGAAGTTATGGTAGTTTTAGTGGATCAAACTAACCTTGTTTGAAATAAGGGGGTTAACCAATACACCGTCAGTAAGTTTTCATTAGTTAACATAGATCTCGAGGCCTGAATCACAGGGTAAATTTTTAGCAAGGAACATTCAAACTTTAACTAAAAATTATCTAAAACTTTGATTTTAGCAAACATATAACCAAACTGACCAACTCTACAAGACGAACACAATGCCGCTAAAGTTGGTCTAATTCAAGTCAAATCAAGCCCATATCTACCTATTAAGCCATTTTTGGAAGGTTCTAGTACTCAATTAAAAACACAAACGTATTTCATACCTCAAAAGTTTATAGTCAAATTGAGTGTCTCAACATGATAGATCTAAAGAATTTAAAATCACTCAACTCTAACATTGTTAAAGCACTCAAATATTGACTGAATATCATTCAATCGAGGGAATCTATTTGGGTTGTCCAATAGAGTGATTTGGATCCCTTTATTATTTGTGAGAAATCCTCTCCCAAAGCCTATAAATGGAGTCATACCCCTTTCTTGAAAGAGGAGGACCTAGACTCTAAATCAGAGGAAGACCAAAGCTTGTATATAAGGAGTTGAGGTTCAATGTTCCACATCGGAGGTCCAATGAATGTCACCCACTTTTTTAGTTGCCGACCACCGTCCCCTTTCACTCGCTAACTGTCATTGACTACCGTCTGCCATCTTGTACTTGTTGCAACAAACCTCCTTAAAGAATCAGTATATACATTGCAGAATCCTAACATACATAGTTGAGTAACGAAGCATCCAATAGAGCAACACATTGTTCTGAAAGTTGTGCGACAACACACCTCAAAGATAGTGCAATGATGTGTCCCAACAATGGTGCAAGAATGCGGCTTGCATATGACACAACTCGCATCTTGAAGATATTCTAGCAACACACCCCATAATAATTGCTTACAATCATCATACTCAGAAAATGGTGAATTTCTCTAGGTTCTTGAAACTCTTTCCTCACAGCTCTAGCATGCATGACTAACTATGACCTACGTGGTTCACATGTCATGCAGCTCCCAACTCTACCTTAACTATCTGTGGACATTATCATATCTCATGCATCCCCCAATTCTGGATTTTTGTAGCCCAGAGAAGTTACCACAGCTTATGTAGCTTCCAAATCTAGGCTCCGTGGCACACATAGTTATCATAGGTCGTGAAACTTCCAACTATGACATGTATCACAACTCACACAACTCCTAACTTCGGCCTCTGTAGCCTACGAACATTATCAAAGCTCATGCAGCTCCAAACTTTGACATTTGTGGCCTATAGATAATATCACGGCTCATTAACTCCCAACTCCGACATCCAAGGCCTACGAGCATTATCCCAGTTCATGCAACTCCCAACTTCAGCTTTTGTGGCCTATGCATGTCATCACAGTTTATCCAGCACCAAACTTTGGCCTCTGCAACCTACGAACGTTATTATAACTCCCCGCTACAGCCTATGTGACCAATGACAGCATATGCGGTTCACATTTCACGCGACTCTCAACTCTGGCCTCTGCGACTTATGAACATTATTGCGGCTCTATACTATGACATATGTGGCTAACCAATGCACCTAAAACAACCAACTACAACCCACATAACCAACTACTACCATAACTTTCAACATTGTCCTCTACGACAAGCTAGCGCTACAACCACCGTCTACAACATTCACGATAGACTACTACCTCCATAGCAATCGACTATGGTCTTCGCGTCTCGCTACGACTATTATTGTTGAAATAATATTATATATCAACTTTGTAATTCCATATTTCCTGACTTAGGAGAAGAGTGAGCTCATGTACACACAATTATATAGTAAATTATTTCAACTGGATTAGATGTTGTGATTTTATTTCCTTTGCAGGATTTTCCATGTAAAAATCTAGTATCTGACACACGTCAATTATATTAATTATCAGCTATATTTTATATATATACCAGCAAACTCTTTCATATTACAAAAAAAAATATCAATCTTTTAATTTTTAAAAAGTGAAATACACCTCTTTGTGCATAGGTAATGTAGCTTATATGTAAAAATTGCAGTTTAAAGGTTAGATATGTTGATATATAAGAATTAAGTGGTATGCATTTTAATCTGCCTTCTTTTTTATGCAGATAGACCACATGATAGATGGAGACAATGTCTTATGTCATCATCCCTACTTGGCTAGTAAAGCAGATTCTTTGATATCCTTTTCTCCAATTTTCCATAGGTCATTTTTCTTAAGAAGCCAACTCCTTAGTCTGATCTCAGCATAACCNTGAAATGCCAATTATTTCTCTTCTAGAAACAAATAATTAAGCTAACTTTAAGGGGACGTTTGGGATTATTTATATTTTTCTTTACTATTTTATGTTTTTTATTTTATTTTGTTTTAGTTTTATTTTGAAAAGACATTTGATTTGTTGAAAAAAAAAATATTTTTAAAAAATACCTTAAAAACCTATGATTATTATTTTTTTCTTTTTACCAATGATTTATGTGGGATCAATTTTGTTTTTATTTTGCTCTAATTTTTTAAAATATTTTTTCTAGTGTATTTTTCAATATATTTATTTTTTTTAAATCTCAAAATAATTAAAAGGTAATTTAAATATTTTTTTAAAAAAATTGATTTATTTTAAACATATAAAACATGTTTTGTTTTAAATTAAAATTAAAAAAAAAATGAAAAGTAGAAAAATTAAAGTTAAAGCAAATACGAACATCACCTAAAAGTTAGGCAAGTAGTTCGTAATCTTTTTTAAGAGAAATTAATTTATTTTCAAATATAAAAATATGCTAAATAAATATATGTAAAAAATAATAAAATAATAAATAATAAATAAATTTGGTCTTAAACATCATGTATGGTATTCTAAATCAAACATTATTCATAATTTTCACGCTGCCAACGATGGTCGGATTTGGGTGAAATGGGATTCCTCAAAAGATAACTATCAATGTTTTAGATACTCAGCCTTAATTTACTCCTAGTTTGGTTTGCTTCAGTTCTAAGGCCTTATCAACTTTGTATTTGATGATAGCAATGCTTCTCTTGTAAACCTCTTGCTACCAACTTTTCTATGCCTTGGATTATTGTTGGAGATTTTGACTACATCAAAAATTTGAATAAAAAGTTGGTGGTATTCCTCTGATTCTTTGTAAATCGATGGACTTCTACTCTTGAACGTTTGAATCTAGGCTGATTGAACTTCCTAATACTGAGTTTTCTTCTAGTTGGTTTAACCAACAATAAGATAACCCCATCAAATGCCTTCTAGATAAGACTATAGCAAATAAGTTATGGCTCTTTTCATTTCCTCTCTATTCTTATAAATTTGCAATTTTACATTTCAAATGAATCCCCCATTCTCATTTCTCTTGAAAGTCATTTCACCATTAGATGCATATTTATGTACAAAAATCACTGGTTACTATGTGAAGGCTTCATTCAATTATTTTTAATGATTGGAACATTCATGTAAATGGAAATACCATGTTTTCTCTTGGGAAAAAAATGAAAAATGCTAAAAGATTACCAGCTAGTTCAAAATCTATTAAGGCCTTGAAAGATTCTTGACAAGATATTTTGCTTGCCCTTGAACATTAGCTTTTCTCTAAGTATCTCGTCGCTCAAAAATTTCAAACTCAAAACAAGCTCATTGAGGCAACCAATTGGGAAAATATCTAGATCAAGCAATGAGTTAAGTGCTCTTAGTTAACTAAAGGGGAAGACTTCCTTAAATTTGTAGGGCATTGCCCAAGTTGTTGTTGATTATTTTTTCTGCCCTCCTCAAAATCTTAAACAACCTTCAAATCTCCACATTAACAAACCCATTGGAAGAAGACTTAACTCTAATGAAGGCACTCTTCTCATGACTGATTTTTCTGCTGAAGATATCAATTCAACATCCTTTCATATTGGTTCTAACAAAGCGCTTGAACCTGGCAATTTCAACTTGTCCTTCTTCAAGGATACTGAGGATATAATTAGGATTGCTTTTATAAAAGTAATTCTATGCTTCTTTACCTTCTCCAAAATGCTGGAAAGAGCTAAGCATTCTACTTTAACCCTTATCACCAAAAATCTTATGCTCAAGGATTAAGTGATTATAAATCGATAGTTTTATGCTACACAATCTACAAAGTTGTTGCTAAACTCCTTTTTGATTGTACTAAAGGGTTATTGTCTTCTATTACACACTCCTCTCAAGTAGCTTTCATTAAGGGGAGGGATATAACTAACAATATCACTATTGCCAACAAGATGCTTCAAGGCTTTAACTCTTCCAACTCCCCTAAAATCTTTGCTCTAAGATTGATATTAAGAAGACATTTGATAGTATCAATGGAAGATCCATCTGTGAGAGGCTTAACAAGCTAGGGTATTTTATGATATTCGTTAAGTGGATTAAGGCTTGAGAATATTAAGTCAATATATCTATAATAGTTAATGGTGAATGTATGATCACTTTATATCCACTTCTGGGCTCTTATATCTCTATAAGTTTTCTCTGTAGCTCTGGATCGATTTTCTAGGCTTTTGAACAAGAATGGGCTTAGTTCTAGTCCTAACCATTCTCAAAGACAACTTTCACATCTTATATATGTTGATGACCTCCTTGTCTTTGAGAAAGCTACCACTTCAAACATTGAAAATTTGGCTACTTTTTTGAAGGATTTTTATGACATTCTATTTTTTTTATAGATTTAAAATTTCAAATATTTTGTCAAATCATAGGTTTCCAAGAAAATGCTCCTCCTTGGGTCCATCTGGGCATCACTATTACTCATATTAGACTCACAACCATCACTTGTCAGAAATTAAAGAAGAAGATGCCAAATTTTTTAAGTGGGTGGAAAAAACAAAGCACTCTCTTTTGTTGGAAGACTTCAAATCATTAAAATTTCTATTTGGAATTATCTCTTTTATTGGTTTAGGTCTACTATTATTCCAAAACGTGTTTGAAAGAAAATCTCATCTCTCAGAAGTAACTCTCTACATTTTAATAATACCAATAGTTGTATGCACATGATTGCTAGACTAACACTACAAAACTCAAATATTTATGGGGCTTAATGCTTACTAGCATTGACTTTATAAAACTATTGTGCAAAAGAAAAATGATCTGGAGGCTTTACAACACCAAGTCTATTGTTTGAAATTAGAGTTTTGAGAAATATGTCACAATTTAGTACAACAAAAAGAAAAAATACTCTTATTTCTAGAAAGGCCTTATGAAAACTACGGCCAGACTTAGAACTTGCATGCTCCTTCATGTCAAAAGTGATAGCACCCATTTCTTTTTTTATAATATATAATTTGTGGGTTCTTCAATCCTTGCAATATATGGGAATGTTCGTTTTTTCTGGTTTTCATGGTCTAAAAATGCTAGATTCTTTTAAAAAATTCAAAATGTGAGATGGTGTCTTTTCCTCCTAATTTGGCCTTCAATTGATTCCATCCAAAAGATTACATCAAACCCCAATATATGATTTCACACTACAAAGTTATTAGAAATAAATGAACTTATATTCCCATTAAAGAACTTACCTCTTTGTGTATGTAAAGTAACTTGGCATAAGTTTGTTTTGTTCAAAGGTCATCCCCTTACGTATGCATCTTTTATTTAAAAAAATTTGGTTGAAGGATTAAAAACACAGAATATCTTCTTCTATGGGTTATTACTGCTTCTGCAATAATTTCTTTCATTATGATGAAAACCTGCCTTGATTTTAACTAATTTTGACAGCATTACCTATAAAATTACAAGAAAATTATACTGATCATTTTAATTGGATATAAAGAAACTCCAAAACTTTTAGAAATAATGAAAAGCATATGGATAATATCATTAAAAATATAAATTTTATTATTAAAATCAAAAGTAGAAAGTGAAAATTTAGAAATGAGATTCATAATGAAATCATAAATCTTTACAATCTCCAATGACTCTCTATTAAAGGTTTCGTTATAGTTAATTAGATTTGTTTTGGTGGTTTGGACTACTTCATACAGCAGCTATGTTCCTTCGTTACTTCTGTCAATGGTTCTAGATTTTTTTTCTTACACATCATTAGTCTGTGGGATTCAGTTAGTTATGTCAGTTACTATGGATCTTCATTCACTTTTTTTTCCCCTTGTAATAGTAAAATTCTTGTATCTCTTGCTAATAGTTTTTTGCTTGGCTGGAAGTTTTACTTACTGCTATTGTTATCTACTACTAGGGTTATGGTTTTTTTTGCTATTTCAAGCTAATTTTGGTTTGAGTGAGAGCTTTCTATAATATTATTATTTTCTACTGATTGGAATTTGGTCTTCCCGCTCTAAGTTGAACTTGTCTTCTATGGTTGGGAGCTTTACTTATTATCTATGCTCTTTAATGTTGGGATAATTTTAGCTTTTATGGTATTTCTATTCTTGTTCCCCGTCTCATTATGTGATAGATATGTGGAATATCTCTTATCCTGAGAACAAGCAAATATTTATTTCATATTCCTTTTCGCGGTCCTCATGGTTTATGGGGAGAATTTTTGGGAGAGCTATGATGATTCAACAACCTACTATTTGAGACTCAACTGCTAGTTGGATTTTTGGTTGTTTGCCTCCTTGTGGGAAAGATACTTCTCATTGCTTAATTTTAATAACGATTTAAGCTTTTCATTGTTCATCACTCATCCATCTTAACAAGGATGGAGTGTATGATTAATAATAGTTTGAGTTGCCATTCCGAGCTCACCATTTGGTACATTCAAGTTACTTTTTTTTTTGCTTTGTTATTTTTTATGTACTTCAAGGTCCTCATGTCAAAGTAGTTCCTCATGATCAAATAGGTTTTGTAATGAGACCTTACATTTTGTAATCATATTTACCTTATGTCAATGATCAGTGTGATTTTCACATTTCCCAAAAAAAAAATCTTAATATTGTTTAGTTATGCAACATATCTTTTAAAATTAAAAAATATTTAACATTTTGTAAGAAAAAAATTATGATAGTTATGCCTTTGTTTATAGCATAAAATCGTCTTGCACCAAGAATTTAAAGTAAAAAAAAAGAGACTCACTTTTTCAGTGAAAATTCCAACAGGTTTAGAGCGAAATTTTATCAGGGGCAGCTTTCTCAATAATTTCTATTTGGCTATTACTTTGTAATTATTTTTCATTTTTCTTTTGTGATAGGAGTTTTTTTTTAAGATGAGAATTTTTAATGTGGTTCCTATAATAAAAAAGTATATCTAATCCTTTTTTTTAAAAAAAATTATTTATCATTTGAACAACTTTTTAAAAAATTATGTTTCCAACAAAAAATTTATAACAACCTATAAAAAGCTATAAATGCCTCAAACAACTGTCATTAAAGAGTTAAGCAAATCTACTTTAACCTGTTTGGTAGTTGCAACATATTTTAGACACAAACATGCTATAAGCAACATAAGTATGTTTAAGATCATTAGAAAGTTTCTTAAGTAGTGTTATCTCACCTTCACCTTCTTCTTACTAGTTGTTTCAACACAAAGCCAGTGTTTACATGACATTGTAAAAGTTTTTCATTTATTATTGATATATCAACAAAATTTTATCATTTAACATAGATCTTGATGCACAACATGAACCTTGAGGCATTTTATTGAGTACAGAATGTTTAAATCTCAATTAAAAATTATATAGGACTCTTATTTTAGCATACTTGTATTCAAACTGATCGGCTTGATGTCGAGTCATTAAACCATTTTTTAAATTTTTTTAATGCTCAATTGGAAGGTCAAATGGATTCTAAATCTTAAAATTTTATGGTCAATTTAAGTTTCTTGAAAAAACAAATCCAACAAGCCCAAGATCACTCAATTCTAACATAATTAAGGCACTCAAATGCCCTAAGATTATCATATGATCGAGGGAATCACTCTGGGTAGTTTGATTGAGTGTTATGGATTTCATTTTTCTTTGCAGGGAGACCTCTTTCAAACTCTATAAATAGAGCCCTACTCTCTAATTAAAAAGGACCTTTGAGCTTGGAATAGAGAGAGTTGAGGTACAATTTTCTACACCGAAGGTCCAACGAATGCATCCTGCTTTTGCAGTCACTGACCACTGTCTTCCACGACTTATCATCCACCATTGATCATTTTCAACCGCCTCCTGCTCGTTGTAGCAGGCACCCTTATGGAATCATATCCTATGTTGCAGAATCTCAACATACATAATGGAGTAACAAAATACCTAACATAGTAGTGCATCATTTTGAATGTTGTATAACAACATTTATCGAGTTCGGTGCAATGATGATCCCTAGGTACGATGTATTGATAGGCATCATATACGGTACAATAATGAATCCCTAAGGCTATGTAACATCACACCTTAGAACTATTTACAATCACTATTTTCAGAATACAATGTCTTTCCCTAGACTCTTGAGGCTCTTTTCTCACAGCTCATCACTACGACTTACATGACCAACTATAACCTATGTGGTCCACATATCATGCAAATCCTATCAATGGACTCTAAGGCATACTAAAGTTATCACAGCTCATGCAGCTTCCACTTTGTCCTCCATGCACTACAAAAACTATCACAACTCATGCAACTCTTAAATCTAGCCTTTGTGGCCTATGGATGTTTTCACAACTCATGTGGCTCCCAAATATGTTTTTTGTGGCCTACGAAGGTTATCACACTTCATGCAGCTCCCAAATTTGGACTTTGCATCATAAATATGTTATCACAACTCATGCAACACTCAACTCTGACATCTATGGCTTACAAATATTATCATAACTCATGTAGCTCCCAACCCTGCTTTCTGTGGCCTACATGCACTATCATGACTCATGCATCTTCTTTCACTAGCCTTTATGGACTATGGTTGTTATCACAGGTCATGCAGCTCCTAACCCTGAAATTTGTGGTCTACAGACGTTATCATAGTTCATGTAACTCCCAACTCTAACCTTTGTGTCTTACGAGCGTTATCACAGCTTCCTGCTACAGCTAATGCGACCAACTTCAACCTACAAAATTCACAGCTCACACAGCTCCTAACTGTAGCATCTATGATCTGTAGACTTTATTGCATCTCCTTACTACGACCTTTGTGGCCAACTGATACTCATGAAGCAACCATCTATGACCAACATGACCATATATTACTATGACTTTCAACGACACCTTCTACAACAAGATGACACTATATGCATCATCTACAACATCCATGACAGAATACTGTCTCCATAGCATTCAACTAAGAGCTTCATAGTCTGTTACAATTATTATTGTTGAAATATCACTGTACATCTACTTTGTAATTCCCTCTTCCCGAACTTGGGAGAATTGTGGGTCCACTCATAAGTATATATTGTGGATTACTTTAACTGGGCTAGCCCAATTTTTTTCTCTTTCTATTGTTTTACATGTAAAAATTTTGATGTCTTTACATATCAATTTAATTACCTGAGTGTTTGTTGAATTTTTGTACAATTTTATAATGTTAAAAAATCAATCTATTGTTGTGAATCTTCTGACATGCATCAATTTGTCAATGTATGTGGAAAATGAAGTTTTCTTTGGCATAATCTGTTACAGCCTAAGATGTCAAGCCCTTACTTCGTTTCTCAATAATATACATCATCTAACTAGTGAAGAAATCTCCATTGCATTTCTTGAAGATTATTTTTTTGTATTTTTTGATCTATGGGCAACCTTTGATGCAATCTCGAAAGGTCATTCGTGTTAATATCCTAAACAAAAGATCCAGGAAAATTACTTCCAAACTGAGAGGAAACCTTCACTACAGTCTCAAAAGGAAGTTCACGTTAACAACAAAGACACGATTTTGGTAGGATAGTCGAGCTTCCTACACCTCATTCAGACATCAAATCTTCAAGTATTGCTTCTAGATTGGGGGACAACCTCAATTAGAAAGAGCGCTTCTTCGATGCCCTCTCTCTGTACTAGAGTTCATCTTCAATTATATCTGGAAGCTGATCTCTTCAAGGTTAAATACATGGGCTACTTTACGAACTTGTGTGAAATGCCCCTAATAGGGGAAAACAAATTCAAAAGTGGCAACTAGCAAGTTGCCAAAAATTAAACTTAAGTGTGATTGCAATCATATTTCCAAAAAAAAAGTACGATCCATTTTGCCTTACATTCTAATCTCGAGAAAAGCATAACATTTTCTATCACCTAATTTTGAGCTTAACAAGTCCCAAGTGGACTTGATTTGACATCTTCCATCACAGTCTATGCTCATCAAGTAGGAGCTTTGACTAGTAGCCTTAGATAGATAAAAAAATTCTTAGTGAATTTTGATTGACCTCTTTCGTTACAGGGTACACTAGTCAAGTGGACGTGCTTCAACTAACAACCTAGAAAAGGTGGAACATTTGTAGTGGCATAAAAGATCTCCACCCATACCGCTAGATGACAAGCCTAATAGGCAAGTCTTGATGTTAAAATGGTAGTGGATACACTTCTCAGTAGGAATACCTCTTGAAGGTAAATGACAGGAAATGTCTCCACTCATTCCCTAGAAGACAAACCTAAGAGATGTGATTGGAAGCTATTATAGAATACATTCCTCTTTAGAAAAACTCCATGAAAGCTGGTGGCGGATAATGACTCTACTCAAAAATCTCAGAAGTATACAAGCTTCATACGGTACATGTGCATTAAATGCCTCAGAAAGTAGAAGCCTTGAAAGGTAAAAACTTAAGAAGGCATGAGCCTAAAAATGTACATAATTTTTCTTTACACAAAACACATGTACTAATTTTGAATATAGACATATACATATTTAAGAAACTAAGGAATCATAAGATTCCAATGCCACTATTATCCTACTAAAGAGATGAAGATATCAACAACAACCATAAGTAGAGAAAAAAGAAGCCCAAAATACAAAGCAATCACTATTCAAAAAGAAAGGTAAAACCAATCTAAAAAACAACATCAAAATTTTTACTGTATCAAATTAAAGAAAGACGTGCATACCAATAATATCGTGTAAAAAAATTACATTAAGTAATTAGAAAACTACAAAGACCAACACCCACTGGTACAGAAACTATGACAGGGCAGTAATCTACTTCAACATCCTCCTTAGCATTAGTATGCTCCTAATAATCAATTTCAGTTGGACCCCCTTTTCGAGCCAGAGGGTAGATATTTTGGTGCTTGGATAAATTACATGCACTCAATATTAGTTGCAGTCCAAGAATACAGTCAGTGAACCATTCAACTAAAGCATCAATAAAATTCTCTCTGCATGTTGGCTCTGCAGCTTCATGTTTTCTTCTTTAAGAGCCAACATTCGAGCTTGAAAGACTTGCGAAGTCTTTGCATTATGATCAAGGAGTTATCTTTTTCTTTTGCTTGACTAAAAGGTGGTCGATTTTTTTTAGCTCTATCTTCAATGCCTGTGAAGAAAGGAACAACTCATCTTTAGAAGGTGACAACATTGCCTCATCAGGATTTTGGGACTTATGGTGATTTTTGGCAAGACAACTCGCTGGACAACCTACTCACAATGTGAAAAATCTCCTCTATAAAGTGTGACAACAACACTTTGCAGCTTCTTCTTGCGACCAGATCTTGATCTTGTTGTGTGCTTGCTGGACCAATACACACACACATATGCATGAGAAAGAGAAGAAAAAAATAAAAAAAATGAATTTATGGTAGTTTTAGTGAATGAAACTAACCTTGTTTGAAATAAGGGGGTTAATCGATACACCGTCAATAAGTTTTCATCATTCAGCATAGATCTCGAAACCCGATAAGAATCCCGGGGTAATTTTTTAGCAAGCAACATTCAAACTTCAATTAAAAATTATCTAAAACTTTGATTTTAGCAAACATATAGCCAAATTGACCAACTCTACAAGACGAACACATTGCCGCCAAAGTTGGTCTAATTCAAGTCAAATCAAGCCCATATCTAGCTATTTAGCCATTTTTAGAAGATTCTAGTACTCAATTAGAAACACAAACGTATTTCATACCTCAAAAGCCTATATTAAAATCGAGCGTCTCAACATGTCAGATCTAAAGAATTTAAAATCACTCAACTCTAACATTGTTAAAGCACTCAAATATTGACTAAATATCATTCAATCGAGGGAATCTATTTAGGTCGTCCAATAGAGTGATTTGTATTTCTTTATTATTTGTGAGAAAACCTCTCCCAAAGCCTATAAATAGAGTCATACCCCTTTCATGAAAGACGACCTAGACTCTAAACCAGAGGAATACCGAAGCTTGTAATATAAGGAGTTGAGGTTCAATGTTCCACATCGAAGGTCCAATGAATGTCATCCACTTTTGTAGTCACCGACCACCGTCGCCCTTCACTCACTAACTATCATTGACTACCGTCAGCCATCTTGTACTTGTTGCAAAAAACCTCCTTAAAGAATCATTATATGCATTGCAGAATCCTAGCATACATAGTTGAGTAGCGAAGCATCCAATGGAGCAATGCATTGTTCTGAATGCTGTGCAACAACACACTTCAAAGATAGCGCAATGATGTGTCCCAACTATGGTGCAAGAATGCGGCCTGCATATGACACAAATCACATTCTGAAGATATTCTAACAACACACCCCATAATAATTGCTTACAATCATCATACTCAGAAAATGGTGACTTTCTCTAGGCTCTTGAAACTCTTTCCTCGCAGCTCGCCACTATGACATGCATGACTAACTATGACCTACGTGGTTCACATATCATGCAACTCCCAACTCTACCTGAACTATCTATGGACAATATCATATCTCATGCATCCCCCAATTCTGGCTTTTTGCAGCCCAGAGATGTTACCACAACTTATGCAACTTCCAAATCTAGGTTCTGTGACCCACATAGTTATCATAGCTCATGCAACTTCCAACTCTGACATCTATCACAACTCACACAACTCCTAACTTTGGCCTTTGTAGCCTACGAACATTATCAAAGCTCATGCAACTCCAAACTTTGACATTTGTGGCCTACAAACAATATCACTGCTCATTAACTCCCAACTCCGACATCCAAGGCCTACGAGCATTATCCAAGTTCATGCAACTCCCAACTTCGGCTTTTGTGGCCTATGCATGTCATCACAGTTTATCCAGCTCCAAACTTTGGCCTCTGCAACCTACGAACATTATTATAACTCCCCGCTACGACCTATGTGACCAATGACAACATACGCGGTTCACATTTCACGCGACTCTCAACTCTGGCCTCTGCGGCCTATGAACATTATTGCGGCTCTATACTATGGCATATGTGGCTAACCAATGCTCATAAAACAACCAACTACAACCTACATGACCAACTACTACCATAACTTTCAACATTGTCCCCTACAACAAACTAGCACTACAACCACCACCTACAACATTCACGACAGATTACTACCTCCATAGCAATCGACTATGGTCTTCGCGTCTCGCTGCGACTATTATTGTTGAAATAATATTATATATCAACTTTGTAATTCCATATTTCCTGACTTATGAGAAGAGTGAGCTCATGAACACAAAATTATATAGTGAATTATTTCAACTGGATTAGATGTTGTGATTTTATTTCATTTTCAAGATTTTCCAAGTAAAAGTCTAGTGTCTGACACACATCAATTATATTAATTATCAACTACATTTTATATCTATACCAGCAAACTCTTTCATATTACAAAAAAATACAATATTTTAATTTTTAAAAAGTGAAATACACCTATTTATGCATAGGTAATGTAGCTTATATNTAATAATAATAAATTTGATGTATTTCAATGTATAATCTAATTAATATTATTATTTTGGAAGATTTACATAGAAGCCACACAATTTCTATTTATTTGCATATCTAAGATTTCAATTTTGATATTTACATTAATACCACTTTACATATGCATGATGTATTTCATTTNCGAGCTATTTCGAACGAGCCGAACACGAGCCAAGCCTGAGCTCGCTCAACTCGGCTCGTTTACAACCCTAGTTCTGCAGGGCTGGAAACTATCTGATTTTTTAGTAATGATTGATTTATTAAAATATTTTATGCTTCTCAAAAGCAAAATAATAATAATAATAATAATAATAATAATAATAATTTTGATGTATTTCAATGTATAATCTAATTAATATTATTATTTTGGAAGATTTACATAGATGCCACACAATTTCTATGTATTTGCATATCTAAGATTTCAATTTTGATATTTACATTAATATCACTTTACATATGCATGATATATTTCATTTTAAAAAAGGTTATTGATAGTGAAATTTTTTATAATAAAGATTTGAGTGTTGGAAAACTAAAAANAATCTAATTAATATTATTATTTTGGAAGATTTACATAGATGCCACACAATTTCTATGTATTTGCATATCTAAAATTTCAATTTTGATATGCACATTAATACCACTTTACATATGCAGGGTGTATTTCATTTTAAAAAAGGTTATTGATAGTGAAATTTTTTATAATAAAGATTTGATTGTTGGAAAACTAAAAATTTAAAGTTTAGGTATTAAATATGTAAATTCATATGAATTGTGTGGTATTTATATAAATGCCCCTCTTACTTTTTAAATTGTATGTTTTTGAATAAATACAAAAATTGTATTATAAAATTATAATAATATTAAAATTGTAATTTCACACATGTAAATCCCTCTTGCCTAAAAGTGGAGAATTGTTGTTTCTTCTCGACTAACACATCACCTTGAATGAGCTTAGGCATGACTTGTGTTCACCTTGTTCGAAATTACTCGTGAACAGTGTTCGTGCTCTGCTCAAAATTGACTCGTTTAAATTAATTATAAAAAATAAATATTGGGCCGAGATTCGAACTTACACTAATTCTGTGCAATAGAATATNAAACTAAAAATTTAAAGTTTAGGTATTAAATATGTAAATTCATAAGAATTGTGTGGTATTTATATAAATGCCTCTCTTACTTTTTAAATTGTATGTTTTTGAATAAATACAAAAATTGTATTATTAAATTATAATAATATTAAAATTGTAATTTCATACATGTAAATCCCTCTTGCCTAAAAGTGGAGAATTGTTGTTTCTTCTTGACTAACACATCACCTTGAATGAGCTTAGGCTTGACTTGTGTTCAGCTTGTTCGAAATTACCTGTGAACAGTGTTCGTGTTCTGCTTAAAATTGACTCCTTTAAAATAATTAGAAAAAATAAATATTGAGTGGTAGATTCGAACTTAGACAAATTCTGTGCAATAGAATATTCATAACCACATGACTATACGAGTAGTTATGATTTAAACTTATATATAAATACGAATGNATTGTGTGGTATTTATATAAATGCCCCTCTTACTTTTTAAATTGTATGTTTTTGAATAAATACAAAAATTGTTTTATTAAATTATAATAATTTTAAAATTGTAATTTCACACATGTAAATCCCTCTTGCCTAAAAGTGGAGAGTTGTTGTTTCTTCTCGACTAACACATCACCTTGAATGAGCTTAGGCTTGACTTGTGTTCTGCTTGTTCGAAATTACTTGTGAATAGTGTTTGTGTTCTGCTAAAAATTGACTCGTTTAAATTAATTAGAAAAAATAAATATTGAGCGGTAGATTCGAACTTAGACAAATTCTGTGCAATAGAATATTCATAACCACATTACTATATAAGTAGTTATGATTTATATATATATATATTAGTATATAAATAATTTATACAATTTTCTTGTTTTGAGCTAACACGAGTTGAAAATGATCGAACAATAAATTATTTATGTTCGGCTCATTTTCTTAACAAATAATTTGAACACGAGCTATTTAACGAACCGAACACGAGTTGTTCATAAACAACGAGCTTTTTTGACAGCCGTACTCACGAGCTCCTAATCATCTTGTCTTTAACAAACTCGGCCTTTTCAAAGGCAAAAACAGACAAAAGCTTTGACCATAATGAATGCTGCATTTTTAAGGCTATGATAAGCATTTCAGCTCTAATTGTTTAAATAGAAAGATTCTGCCTCAAGTCACCACCATTTTCACAACCAACCCTCATCATATTAAAATTTAACACTGGTATTACACTTATCTTCCATTGATATTTCATATAAATTATAAATTTAGTCAGATGATGTAGACAGAGCAAAAAGTGAAAAGAAAGTCATAATTGCTAAAAATACTTAATGGTGCTTTTCTAATGACTGCAAAAGTTAGATTTAGTGTGGAGCGATGGTGAAGAAGAAGAAGACACGAAATGATCAAGGAAACTATTCTTAACAGTATATTGATTGTGATCACTGAATCATTAGTTCTAAATTTCAGCCAAAACTAAACTTTCCAAGCAATCCAGATTGATTTCATCTCAGATCTATCAAAAACTTGTGATTTTTTCGATAATTCTAACTCAAATTATCATTAAAAATACACAAATCAATGAAAAAGAGCTTATAATCCAAACAGAGACAGAGATTATAGACTTTAAGCTTCTCCTAACAATATTTTCGGAAGATCATAAAAGTATAAAAGACATACGTATAAATCACAAGCATCTTACAGTAAACATCTTCATTCTCTATCTATACTAAGAATCTGTAAGAAGCATTTTCTCTGTACCAGAACTGTCTTCAATTGTGAAGCGGATTAGGACCCTGCGGAACAGTTCTCCCAGAAACTCCATAAATGGAGCTTTTGTCACCCAGAATCTGGGAAGGTGATATCTTGTAGTAATAACCTGTAAAAGAAGAAGAAGAAGAAGAAGAAGAAGAAGAATCTCCATCTCTCCACCTGTTTTCCTCCTTCTCCATTACAATCCTGCAGTCGCTGAAATCAGCTAAAACTGAAAAAATTACAAGTATCAGAAGGAATAAAGCCATGGTTGGCGCAGAGAGGAGCTTGGAGTCCATATTGCTTCTTCCAAGAGCAGAGAGATTAAGAAATAGAAGAGTTCTGTTTAGTTGGATTGTGCTAAGAATGTGGGCAGGTGGAAGGTGTATTAATATGGACTGTTAAGTAGATGTTACAAACAATATTTAAAGAGGAATTACTGGGAGCTATAGAAGACAAACTTTATCTGGTTAGGAGATCAATCCTTACATATAAATAGACATAAATTTTAGTATAATAGTAGGTTTATAATTATAGGGGATAATTATTGATATACCAGATGAGAGTTATGAATAGTCCCACATAAGTAGTGGGATGATAGTTGATTTCTAATGCGGGTTCTGTTTGTCTTCAGCTTTTTTGGTTGTCCATCGATTAGTGTTTGGAGCATTTACATACATACCAACCAATCCTGATGTATTTACATATCTTATGCCTAAACATTACATTTTTACTTTTGTACCGCTCACATCTTTCTTTCGCATCAAAATACCACTATTTTTGTTGCTCTTATGAGTCCCGACTACTCTTGTCGTGATTTACATTTATAATACTTTGGTGTCATGGACCTATGCAAGCTAGACATTGGTATTATGTATGTAAGAAAGTTTAGGTGTNGATTTGAACACGAGCTATTTAACGAACCGAACACGAGTTGTTCATAAACAACGAGCTTTTTTGACAGCCGTAAGTAATCACGAGCTCCTAATCATCTTGTCTTTAACAAACTCTGCCTTTTCAANAGAGAGAGAGAGAGAGAGAGAGAGAGAGAGAGAGAGAGAGAGAGAGAGTGTAACATATACAGAAAAACAGGATTTTCATTTAACCAAGGAGCCTTTTGGGGCAGCCGTATCATCGCGTTTCACGATTTGAGAACATGGTTTGGTGTTTGGTTGTAGTGTTCTCCCTGTGTTTCCAAATACACGCAGTACAGCTCATTTAATAAAACTAAAGGTTTGCGGCCGCATGAACGACTCCACAACTTGCGTTCTTTTAGAGCGTATTACCGCTGAGCCCCTCGATCCCTCTCCCGATCCAGTGTCCTTGCCTTAGCTCTGTGAACGAACTCCGTGATCGAACTCCCTCACCCGCCTCTCTGTCGTCTGCCCTTTCTCCTCTCCCTTCTCACTCGGTGCTCTGATTACTCTGTAAACGCTCGTTCTCCCTCACCCGCGTCAAGACAGTTATGTTACAAACAACATTATTTAACAGGGCCAGAATGATCACTTATCTACAAACACTGCAAATCATATTTTTTCAAATAGTTGTCCTAAACAGCCAGTCAGTTTCTCCGAATAAGCTACTGAACAACAGCTTATAAGAACAAGCTGTATGTCAGCAAGTTACTCAATAAACTGCAACAGCCCCAAATAGATCCTAAGAAATAGTCAGAATTTTGTTCATCAAATAAATTTCTGACTTTTTATCATCAAATATGAAATATTTTAGAGTCTAATACCAAAAAAAACCTATTAATTTTTGTTTATTTTAATAGCAACACGCTTTAGTTCATATTTACTCCATCTATTATAAAATTGGCATTGATTTCTCACATAAAGAAGACAAATTTCAGACAATAAAGCAAACGCAAAAGCTAAAATTACTTAGCCAACCATCAACTTAATAATCAATTTGCAGTGGACATATATGCATTGCTGCACAATGATGGACTGATTCAAGCTTCCAACTCAGGGAAGCTTAGCTNAAACTTAGATATATATATATATATATATACAATTTTCTTGTTTTGAGCTAAAATGAGCTGAAAATGATCGAACAATAAATTATTTGTGTTCGGCTCATTTTCTTAAAGAATGATTTGAACACGAGCTATTTAACGAACCGAACACGAGTTGCTCATAAACAACGAGCTTTCTGACAGCCGTAATCATCAGCTCCTAATCATCTTGTCTTTAACAAACTCTGCCTTTTCAAAGGCAAAACAGACAAAAACTTTGACCATAATGAATGCTGCATTTTTAAGGCTATGATAAGCATTTCAGCTCTAATTGTTTAAATAGAAAGATTCTGCTCAAGTCACCACCATTTTCACAACCAACCCTCATCATATTAAAATTTAACTCTAGTATTACACTTATCTTCCATTGATATTTCATATAAATTATAAATTTTGTCAGATGATGTAGACAGAGCAAAAAGTGAAAAGAAAGTCATAATTGCTAACAATACTTAATGGTGCTTTTCTAATGACTGCAAAAGTTAGATTTAGTGTGGAGCGATTGTGAAGAAGAAAAGGACAGGAAATGATCAAGGAAACTATTCTTAACAGTGTATTGATTATGATCATTGAATCATTAGTTCTAAATTTCAGCCAAAACTAAACTTTCCAAGCAATCCAGATTGATTTCGTCTCAGATCTATCAAAGACTTGTGATTTTTTCGATAATTCTAACTCAAATTATCATTAAAAATACACAAATCAATGAAAAAGAGCTTATAATCGAAACAGAGACAGAGATTATAAACTTTAAGCTTCTCCTAACAATATTTTCGGAAGATCATAAAAGTATAAAAGAGATATGTATAAATCACAAGCATCTTACAGTAAACATCTTCATTCTCTATCTATACTAAGAATCTGTAAGAAGCATTTTCTCTGTACCAGAACTGTCTTCAATTGTGAAGCGGATTAGGACCCTGCGGAACAGTTCTCCCAGAAACTCCATAAATGGAGCTTTTGTCACCCAGAATCTGTGAAGGTGATATCTTGTAGTAATAACCTGTAAAAGAAGAAGAAGAAGAAGAAGAAGAAGAATCTCCATCTCTCCACCTGTTTTCTTCCTTCTCCATTACAATCCTGCAGTCCCTGAAACCAGCTAAAACTGAAAAAATTACAAGTATCAGAAGGAATGAGAGGAACTTGGAGTCCATATTGCTTCTTCCAAGAGCAGAGAGATTAAGAAATAGAAGAGTTCTGTTTAGTTGGATTGTGCTAAGAATGTGGGCAGGTGGAAGGTGTATTAATATGGACTGTTAAGTAGATGTTACAAACAATATTTAAAGAGGAATTACTGGGAGCTATAGAAGACAAACTTTATCTGGTTAGGAGATCAATCCTTACATATAAATAGACATAAATTTTAGTATAATAGTAGGTTTATAATTATAGGGGATAATTATTGATATACCAGATGAGAGTTATGAATAGTCCCACATAAGTAGTGGGATGATAGTTGATTTCTAATGCGGGTTCTGTTTGTCTTCAGCTTTTTTGGTTGTCCATCGATTAGTGTTTGGAGCATTTACATACATACCAACCAATCCTTATGTATTTACATATCCAAGGCCTAAACATTACATTTTTACTTTTGTACCGCCCAAATCTTTCTTTCGCATCAAAATACCACTATTTTTGTTGCTCTTATGAGTCCTGACTACTTTTGTCGTGATTTACATTTATAATACTTTGGTGTCATGGATCTATACATGATAGACATTAGTATTATGTGTGTAAGAAAGTTTAGATATGAGATATGTAAATGTATAAGAATTGTGGGGCATGTATGTCAATTCCTATAAATTTTAATGNTTGCTCTTATGAGTCCCGACTACTCTTGTCGTGATTTACATTTATAATACTTTGGTGTCATGGACCTATGCATGCTAGACATTGGTATTATGTATGTAAGAAAGTTTAGGTGCGAGATATGTAAATGTATAAGAATTGTGGGGTATGTATGTAAATTCCTATAAATTTTAATACTAAAGAATTTGGGCTGCATTCTTTCATGGGGTCTATATTCATTTTATTGAGATACAATCATTGAAGCAGTTCGAATCCCAATCTCAAACAGGAAAGTGAAAGTTGTAAGAAATATTTCTTCATTGTCCATTAGTAATTATACCTTGTGATTGTATGATTATTCATCACTGTACACTTTAGAATAAAAAATAATAAACACACACACAACCACATTAGCTAACTTTCAAAAAATCTTGCCAGCAATACACTGATATAGAGAGAGAGAGAGAGAGAGAGAGAGAGAGAGAAATATACAGAAAAATAGGATTTGCATTTAACCAAGGAGCCGTTTGGGGCAACCGTAACATCGCGTTTCACGATTTGAGAACATGGTTTGGTGCGATTTGAGAACATGGTTTGGTGTTTGGTTGTGGTGTTCTCCTTGTGTTTCCAAATACACGCAGTCCAACTCATTTAATAAAACGAAAGGCTTGCAGCCGCAGAATCGACCCCACAGCCTGCGTGTATTACCGCTGAGCCCCTCGATCCCTCTCCCGATCCAGTGTCCTTGCCTTAGCTCTGTGAATGATCTCCGTGATCGAACTCCCTCACCCGCCTTTGTGTCGTCTGCCCTTCTCACTCGGTGCTCTGATTACTCTGTAAATGCTCGTTCTCCCTCACCCACGCCAAGACAGTTATGTTACAAACAACATTATCTAATAGGGGCAGAATGATCATTTATCTACAAACAACTGCAAATCAATTTTTTTCAAATAGTTGTCTTAAACAACCAGTCAGCTTATTCGGATAAGCTACTGAACAACAGCTTATAAGAACAAGCAACTTGTCAGCAGGTTACTCAATAAACTGCAACAACCCCAAATAGACCCTAAGAAATAGTCAGAATTTTGTTCACCAAATAAATTTCTGACTTTTTATCATCAAATATGAAATATTTTAGAGTCTATTACCAAAAAAAACTTACTAATTTTTTATTTTATTTTAATAGCAACACGTTTTAGTTCATATTTACTCCATCTATTATAAAATTGGCATTGATTTCTCACATAAAGAAGACAAATTTCAGACAATAAAGCAAACGCAAAAGCTAAAATTACTTAGTGAACCATCAAATTAATAATCAATTTTGCAGTGGACATATATGCATAGCTGCACAATGATGGACTGATTCAACCTTCCAACTCAGAGAAGCTTAGCATGAGATGATGGAATGGACATCTGATAACGACACAGGATTGCAAAAGCCTATAAATCTACTGTATAAATGTACATTTCAATACGTGTTTCCTAGCAGAATAGCATCCGGCTTTTAAGGCGCATTTGGTTGCTTGTAGGTATAAAATAACTTTATGTAAATGATTTTATTTTCACTCTTCATGAATGTAGAAATATGTTTTTATATTATTTGCATACAACCACATAATTCCTTCTGTGACTTTCTTATTTACATACATAACCCTCAAAATTTTATATCACATTGAAAATATCACTATCACATCACTTATTAAAAGAGAAATACACATTTTCATGCATTGTTTATGCCACCCAATTGTTATAAGTGTAAATATCAAATTTTAAATGTTCGAAATAATATTAGATGCGGATGGTAGTATTTAGATGTTATTGGTAGTATTGTGATATTATTTCACAAAAATAACATCACAATACTACCAATAACATCTCCAATAACACCATCCACATCTAATCCGGATGTATGTCATTCGGATGTAATATTTTCTTCTCATATTCGGCATCACTCTCCCCACAATCGAAAAATTTCAACCGACCGTAGAAATAGGAGCAGAACCAGCAATATTTTTTAGGGCGAACAAAACCATCAACAGTCCAACGTTTTTTCAAACATTGGGTAAGAAAATATAGATCGGGGGTTATGATGGGGATGCAAAATGAATATAAATTGTATAAGCTTAAATTTGACCACAACAATAATTTCTTAGGTTTGAATATGACTTGCTTGTAACCATGACTCTGTCACGTGTTAATAACTAAATGATTTAATCACATTAATACTTCTCACAAACCATTAAAAAAGTACGGTGGAATGGTAAAATGAAACATTAGCACTGATTTTAGTCTGATTTTAAGAGAAATGTGTTTATTTAAAGGCATCCATGGCTCATCTTTCAAATTGAGGGAGACTTCTTCTGCCAAAAGGATTCCATTTGAGGTAGCAAACATGGCCTTCGTTGGTTTCTTAGAAGCTGCTATTTGTAGTACACAGACGCGAAAGACTCTTTCTTTTTTGCCGTTAACATTTTCTCCAACTCTAGTTTTATTTTTTTTAATAATTTATAGATAAAATTTTAAATTTTAATATATTTTCAATAGATTTTATATTAATAGTTTTTTAGAGATGGAGTTAGCTTGAACTTGGCTTGTTAACTCATGGAGCTCAATTTGTGAGTCATTTATCGAGCCGAGGCTCACGAGTCAGGTTGGGTCAGTTAGTTAACTTAGAGGGATTTAATCCCGAGAAAATTTGTTTTAGGAAACTTTAATTAAATTGTAAGATTAGCTAAGAAGAGTTTTCTTACCATATCTTGCATAAATTAGAAGGGCTGCCAAAAAGAGGATGGCTAATGTGCCAAACTAATGTAATAATAATAATAATGTGTCGTAGTTGTGACTCGATCTTAAGAGATTTGCTTAAGAAAAAATAGTGGGCCCTTTTTAATGACGAGGCCTACTGAATTTGCGATGTATTTTACCGTATTAAAGTCTGTAAATGTCCAATCAAATAAATATAATTTATAAAAAAAAGTGAGGTCATCCAATAAATTAGATTTAGGAGTCAGATTTTATGAAAATATGAAGTGGAACAAAGGGTTTGTTTGGGGTAGTTGTTGATTATTTATAAACAGATTGTGGCTTGTTGTTTGAGGCAGCTTATTCAGAATAGCTTATTGGTAGTTATGGTTGTATAAATGACATTTCTGCCCCTGTCTGGTAAAACTGTTTGGGACAGCTTATTCAGAATAATTTATTGATAGTACAGAAGCATATAGTGCGGAAACATACAATCATCACAGATCAGTTCCAAAAGATGACATACAGTTCTCACACTCTCGTGAGTATCAAAAAAAATAAAAAAAGGATAAAGACAAGTGCAACTACAATGAGAAATATTAAAATATTTAATTTCAAACTCTGGATACGTCTGTCCTCAGCTGCACTATCAATCTGGGAAAACATCAGATTTTCATCACTGTTGGCAGTGTAACATGTGGGATTGTTAGGTCACCGGAAGAAACAACAACAAGCTGAAACACCCTTGCAACAACCGTAGAATTGCCTCCCAAAGCTATGAGACTGACACGACGTGAGCAACGAAGCCGGTAGTACACAATAACAGAAAATAACTTTGTCTGTCACTGATATCCTAGAAGTCATGTTTGTATAACTATGAAAAAAAAACAAAAAAAAAATCGAATGTCAGAACTTATCCAAAAAAAACACATAAAAATTGATCCACATATATACGAAAAAAAGAAAGACTTCCTGGATTAGCTGCCATATATAGCATCTGCTATACACTCCCTCAGAGCAGCCCTCTCAACCACACCCTCCGCGTCATGAACTTCAAATTCATTAAATTCATTCTCATCCTCAGGAACAGAAGGCCCGATCATGATTTTTTTATGGTTATTCATAGACATTCAGCTCATCGTTATCAGCCATACTAAAGTCTGTATCTGAACGTGAAAGATGTCGTCATATGAAGTTATGAAGTGTCATTGTTGCCACCACAATATGCACCTGCTTCTGAAATGGATATGACGACATATCACGTAGGATGACTCATTTCTTCTTCCAAACCCCAAATGTTCTTTCAATTACCCCATGTAAAGAGGAGTGACATTTGTTAAATATTTTATTCCTACCATGAATATTGTCACTTGCTCGCTCAAAATTAGGAATATAATACCTAGTGTCTGGATATTGCTTCAGACAGTCTCTCTGCATAGGATATCTAGCATCAACCAAATAGTATTTTTCTGTTATGGAAAATATTGTTATTTGCAATAAATACCCATAACTTGGAATTTCATAAATAAAAACATACCTAAAGGCGGATGAAGATAACCCTGCGATCTATTTCTCGTAGCATAAGAGAAAATTCGACTATCAAGCGCACTCTCTTCCCAACCCGCCATAACATATGTGAAACACATGTTGAAGTAACATACCACCATGACATTTCGACTAATGTAAGTTACCTTGCCCGGCTGGGTATTCGGGCATCAACATGAGTACCGTCAATTGCACATATGCAGTTCTGTTTTAAAGGGTTAGAAAATATTTATATTTTGATATGAATGTAAATAAAAGAATAGCTACCTTGAAGTAAGACATGTAACGGGGATCGGCTGTGATTTGTTATAGAGTATTAACAAATGATGGATCATCTGACCTGATGATTTTAACGGCTAAGTATTATATAAAATGCACATATATTTTTTATGTTTTGCACATGCTATGTATTATATAAAATGCACATATATATTGTGTTTTAAGTAAACCGTGAATTACACTTGTGTTCTATATCTCAACAAATTAATAATTATAAATATAAAATAAAATTTTAATTATTTCACCTAATTCATTAATATAGTGTACACCCAACATGACCTACATGGATTTTGAGGCGGTTTGACTGACCAGATCAAATGCTAAGTGTTCGCCTGGACGACTCATTGTCTAACCAGGGGATCTGAGGTCAATCGACCAAGGACCCTTTTGGCGGACCAAAAACGAACAAGCATGCATGGCAGAAAATGTGAAGACATGTGACTCTTCAACCAACTAGCCGGAGCCCGACCTTTCAGTTGACCAGCCATCCTAGACGGTCGTCAGTAAAAGGCCGACCAACAATCTATGACCAACCATCACCTCTCAGATAACTAGCATCTTAGACCGACTGCCAAAGGCTAACTGGTCGATCATCCATGGTCGACCATCTAGATCCAACTGCCCTCAACGTTCAAACCTGAAAACCATCCAAACACCTAAGTCGCCCAACATCCAAGCGAAATGATCAACTAACGTCTTCTTAGCTGACCAAAGGAAGAATCCGCCGTGCGAAGAGCCCAAAAACATCAAAAGACACTAAAAACAATTATGAAATATAAAAAGACCATAATATCATGTAACACTCTCATTAAAGCAGGGCTAAAGATGTAAATTATATCTTAGTAGTCCTTTATATTCTATAAATGAGGTGTCTAAGACACGCACCAAGTGTTGCGAGTCACGGGTGGCTCACGCAGGTCTACGTAGAGTATCAATAGTATACGAAGCGGAATTACGTGTGTCGATCCCACAGGGAAAGAGATGAACCCTTACAGAAAAAGTTCTAGCCTATAGTCGTCAGTCCTAACCTGAAATGGTGATTTAGTTAATATCCTATAAAATAATCCTAAGATAACAACGAAGAAGGTAATGAATTTTTCAAAAACTGAGAAGTTCTCCTTTGGAATGGCTCAAATAAGATTTTTGAATGTGAAAGTAATTAAGAATTACGATGACAACATAAAGCAAAACTCTTCATTACCCCCTTCGAGTAGTAAAAGGAAGTTTGGCTAGAAATTAGATTTACTTCCATAAATTCAATTACTAACCCAATCATAAAATTCACCCCATAAGTTTGCATTACCTTAAAGGATATATCCGAATTCCTCTAGATTAATGTGATCAACTTAGTCGATTCTATTATAATCTCTTCTGAGACCCATAATTCATGACAGATATTAACAAATTATTTAGCCAAACTTAAATGTAAATGAAGACCAGAAAGTTAATCATCACCAAATATGATTACTCACAAAACCAAACAGAAGCTTTCACACTCGTTAATCTTACTTCCCCATCCCAAGGGAGAATTAGAGAACTACTCACTACTCCTACTTGAAAACATCAACAAATTCATTTGATTGAAAAGAGATTCAAAGTTAGAAGTTTTAACATTAAAATAATGCAAAACCAAAAAGTAAAACTCCAGAAAACTTATCTCTCTTTCTTCACAACCGAGAGAAGTTGAAAATACGAGCACAAGTCTCACAAATTCTCTCAATTCTCACTTCTCCTCCCCTTTTTTATTACCTTCTATATTTTCCTTCCAAGTTCCTCTTTTTAGAATAGCAGAAAGTCATGTTCATCCTGTTTATGCTTCCCTCAACGAACTAAAGCATTGGGCCGCTGGAAACTATCAATTTTCGCATTATGACACATAGGTACCCAGTGGTTGGAGCCTGAGTGAAACTCAATTGTGCTTCAATTTGGAATGTCTGGCACCTAGGCACCGCAATTGTAGTGCCTACTTGCCAAGCTCTCAGGAAAATTTGCTGAAATTACTCTATTTGGGTGCCTAAGTGCGGCCGACCCGAGGCCTATGCACTGCCTGCTCGGCGCCTAGTCACTATTAGCTTGGCACCTACTTTTCAAGCTCTCTGAAATTTTGCACCTATTTGGATTGGGACAGGCGCCCAGGCGTTAGACCAAAACTTTGCTTCAAATCACACATTTCGAGCTCCATTTGATCCCCTTTTTCTATAATATGCAAAATAGCCACAAAAATCTTCCTCCAAACATAATATGAACATATAAAATGGGATATTCAAGGTTCAAAATACGAACAAATTTTACACATGTCAAAATCTCCTAAAGATTTACTTGCCCTCAAGTAACTTTAACATATAAATTTTGTTTTAGTAGTAAGCACAAAAAATGGGTGCTCATTAGTAACCATCCTCAATCTAAATTTTAAAGGTATGGGTTACTCATCAAAGTTTTCCCTTGGAACAATGAATTCATCAAAAGCTATCAAAATGTTAATATTCACTTCAAGTTACTTATTTGAAGCTTAGTCAATACCATCAGATATGTCAACTATTAGAAACATTAGAACTTTATTAATTCAAGTTCCTTAGTTAACAATCTATAAATACAAAAAGTGAATCATGTAGAAATGCTAATGAATTTTTAATCTCAAGAGGAAATAATGAAACCAATTTTTGATTGAGTCGCTCCTCAAGCTTCTCCTCGAAGGTTATTATATATATTTTATTTTCTCTCCTTTTTCTATTTACTGAATCTTCATTTGGATNTAGTAATTTATAGATAAAATTTTAAATTTTAATATATTTTATATTAATAGTTTTTTAAGGCTAACAAACTTATGACCTAAAGATTCGGGATGGAGTTAGCTTGTATTTCGCTTGTTGACTCATCGTGCTCAATTTGTGAGTCATTTATCGAGCCGAGTTTAATTTGGCTCACGAGTCAGGTTGGGTCAGTTAGTTAACTCGGAGGTATTTAATCACGAGAAAATTTGTTTTAGGAAACTTTAATTAAATTGTAAGATTAGTTAAGAGCAGTTATCATACTGTATCTTGCATAAATTAGAAGGGCTGGGAAAAAGATGCAGGCTAATGTGCATAAATAGTGTAATAATAATAATAATAATGTGCCGTAGTTGTGACTCGATCTTAAGAGATTTGCTTAAGAAAAAATAGTGGCCCCTTTTTAATGACAAGGCCCACTGAATTTGCGATGTGTTTTACTGTATTAAAGTCTGTAAATGTCCGATCCCAATCAAATAAGTACAATTTATAAAAAAAGTGAAGCCATCCAATAAATTAGATTTAGCAGTCAGATTTTATGAAAATATGAAGCGGAACAAAAAGTTTGTTTGGGGCAGCTGTTGATTATTTATAATCTGCTGATAAATAGATTATTCTGATAATCTGTAGATTATCAGAATAATCTGGTTTGCTGTTTGGAACAACTTATTCAGAATAGCTTATTAGTAATTATGACTATATAAATGACATTCATGCCCATGTCTGGTAAAACTGTTTGGGGCAGCTTAATCAGAATAACTTATTGGTACTACATAAGCATATAGTGCAGAAGCATACAATCATCACAGATCAGTTCCAAAAGATGACATACAGTTCTCACACTCTCGTGAGTACCAAAAAAATAAAAAAAAAATGATAAAGACAAGTACAACTACAATGAGAAATATTAAAATATTTAATTTCAAACTCTGACAACGTCTGTCCTCAACTACACTATCAACCTGGGAAAACATCATATTTTCATCGTTGTTGGCAGTGTAACATGTGGGATTGTTAGGCCACCGGAAAAAACCACAACGAGTTAAAACACCCTTGCAACAACCGTAGAACTGCCTCCCAAAACTATGAGACTGACGCGACGTGAGCAATGGAGCCGGTAGTCCACAATAACACAAAATAACTCTGTCTGTCACTGATATCCTAGAAGTCATGTTTGTATGACTATGAAAAAAAGCAAAAAAAAAAAAAATCGAATGTCAGAACTTATCCAAAAATAAATAAAAAATACATATAAAAATTGATCTGCATATATACAAAGAGAAGAAAGACTTGCTGGATTAGCTGTCATATATAGCATCTGCTATTGACTCCCTCAGAGGAGCCATCTCAGCCACACCCTCCGCGTCATGAACTTCAAATTCATTCTCATCCTCAGGAACTGAAGACCCGATCATGATTTCTGATGGTTCTTCATAGACATTCAACTCATCGTTATCAGTCATACTAAAGTTTGTATTTGAATGTGAAGGATGTCGTCGGATGAAGTTATGAAGTGTCATTGTTGCCACCACAATATGCACCTGCTTCTGAAATGCATATGACAACATATCACGTAGCATGACACATTTTCTCTTCCAAAACCCCAAACGTTCTTTCAATTACCTCACGTAAAGAGGAGTGACATTTGTTAAACATTTTATTCCTACCACGAATAGTGTCACTTGCTCGCTCAAAATCTGGAATATGATACCTCGTGTTTGGATATTGCTTCAGATAGCCTCTCTGCATAGAGTATCCAGCATCAACCAAATAATATTTTTCTGTTATGGAAAATATTTTTATTTGCAATAAATACCCATTACTTGGAATTTTATAAATCAAAACATACCTGAAGGCGGATGAGGATAGCCCTGCGATCTATTCCTCATAGGATAGGAGAAAATTCAACTATCATGTGCACTCCCTTCCCAACCCGCCATAACATCTGTGAAACACATGTTAAAGTCACATATCGCCATGACATTTTGAGTAGTTGAACCACTTTGACCAATGTAAGTCACCTTGTCATGGCTGGGTATTCAGACATCAATGTGAGTATCGTCAATAAATGATTATGAAATGTGAAAAGACCATAATATCATGTAAAACCCTCATTAAAGCGGGGCTAAAGATGTAATTTATATCTTAGTAGTCCTATATCTTCTATAAATGGGGTGTCTATGACACACACCAAGTGTTGCGAGTCACAGGTGGCTCACGCAAGTCTACGTAGAGTATCAATAGTATACGGAGTGGAATTACGTGTGTCAATCCCACAGGGAAAGAGATGCACCCTTACAGAAAAAGTTCTAGCCTGTAGTTGTCAGTCCCAACCTGAAATGGTGATTTAGTTAATATCTTATAAAATAATCCTAAGTTAAAATCGAAAAAGGTGATGAGTTTTTCAAAAAACTGAGAAGTTCTCCTTTGGAATGGCTCAAATAAGACTTTTGAATGTGAAAGTAATTAAGTATTACGATGACAGCATAAAGCAAAACTCTTCGCTACCGCCTTCCTGTCGTAAAAGGAAGTTTGACTAGAAATCAAATTTACTTCCATAAATTCAATTACTAACCCAATCATAAAATTCACCCCATAAGTTTGCATTACCCTAAAGGATATATCCCAATTCCTATAGATTAATGTGATCAACTTAGTGGATTCTATTATAATCTCTTCTGAGACCCATAATTCGCGACATATATTAACAAATTATTTAGCCAAACTAAAATGTAAATGAAGATCAGAAAGTTAATCATCACCAAATATGATTACTCACAAAACCAAACAGAAACTTTCACACTTGTTAATCTTACTTCCTCATCCCAAGGGAGAATTAGAGAACCACTCACTACTCCCGCTTGAACACATCAACAAATTCATTTGATTGACAGAGAGATTCAAAGCTACAATTTTTAACATTAAAATAATGCAAAACCAAAAAGTTAAACTCCAGAAAACTTATATTTTTTTCTTCACAATCGAGAGAAGTTGAAATTACGAGCACAAGTCTCACAAATTCTCTCAATTCTCACTTCTCCTCCCTTTTTTTATCATCTTCTATATTTTCCTTCCAAGTTCCTCTCTTCAGAATAGCAGAAAGTCATGTTCATCCTTTTTATGCTTCCCTCGACAAACCGAAGCATTAGGTCGTTGAAAACTATCAATTTTCGCATTATGGCACCTAGGTACTGAATGGCTGGAGCCTAAGTGAAACTCAATTCTGCTTCAATCTGAAATGTCTGACACCTAGGCACCGCAATTTTAGCGCTTACTTTCAAAGCTCTCAGGGAAAATTTGGTAAAATTACGCTATTTGGGTGCCTAAGTGCGGCCGACCCGACACCTAGGCACTACCTGCTTCGCGCCTAGTCGTTATTTAAATATATAATATTATAAGAAAATTTTTTTGTTTAATTCATAAATTAAATATATAATTTTTCTAACTTGTTCGTCGTTCAGTTCTTAAAAAAAATGAAACGATTGTTTCAAATTGTTAGCATTTGAAAAATTAATAAATACTGATGAGTTTCACATATATTAAAAAGTTGTATAATTATGATATTTAATATTTTCTCTCTATTATATTTATTTAAAAAATAAATAAGAATATTGTAATAAAATTTAGTTGCAGTGAATTTTAAATTTAATTAAGATTATATGATAGATAATTATAATATCATATTCTTTTAAAATAAAATTAAAAATTAAACATAGAATAACTAAAATTTGAATATAGTATTTCAATCCCAATTTTTTTAAGTAAGAAAAATACAAAATTATTGAACTCCATTCATAGGTTGTATGATTGTTTTGATAAGTTGTTAAACATAAATAATAACATTTTCTCGAAAACTATTTATATATTTTATAAGAAATCATAAGATTTGACGTAGAGATTATTTGGGTATCGTATTTTGATGATATTATGACAGAATTGTGTGAGATAAATATCACAATAAAATATGTTGTTATCCTATGCAATAAGCAAATGATTTGAATACCAGTTTTCTTCAAGAGTCACTTGGAATGCAATCGAATAAATAGTCCAATGTTGTAATTGACATTAAACAACATTTAATCTCAATGATATTGTATGATGAATCAATTGAAATATATATTATTTATATATCTACTAAAATATTCTATTTTTTATGCATCACAAAATCTCTTCTACATTGCGACCTTATGAAACTATATAAAGTATAACAATAATGATAATGTCATTGTATCATGTGCGTCATCAAGAAATTTATCATTTGACATGATTCTCGGGATATTTTTGGGAAAGAAACGTTCCATATGTAAGTTAAAGATCATCCAGAGCCTCAATTTCAAATATTTCATAACCAAACTAGAAGAGATATAAGGAATGAGTCGAATTTTAGTGTTGTTCTGAACTAAAAACCCGATAATAAAGTTCGGTTTTTGTACCCCAACCACTGTTTACCATTGTATGTCAGCTGTCGTCAAGCACCATCGACCGCTCTTGTTTGTCACTGTCGGCAAACTTCTTGGTAACGTCATATCCCAAATAAAGTGTAACAAATAATGATGTATTGAAGGTCTGATGATAACTCTCGGTGGTAACTGTTTACGACTATCGTATTTGAACCACGACTTTCTTCAAACTCCTGAAACTTTCTCAATGTTTTATATGGATAAGTGTCATATTTGGTGTAAAATTATAACTATGTTGTCTTGGTTGTGGAAAAATGTTTTTGTTTGTACTTGCACATTTACAGTGGATTATTCCGTTTATGCTAGACCCGACGATTTTTTCTCATTTCTGGATCTTTTCACGTAAAAATCTTAGTGTCTCATGTTATTTTTTATTTATATGTTTTTCTGTTGGATCTTCGTATAACGCTAAGATGTTAAATTATCACTCTACCGCTGTGAATCTTCCGACACGCAAGATGATCTTAAGTCATTAGAGGTAAATTGGCTTTGGATTTAAAGTTTGGCCTTCAAAACTTCAAATCACCACTCACTAATATTTCCTAAATAATAATATTTATGGTAGAAAATCTCTTATCTTTAAGGCCACTCACTAATGTGTTGGCCCCATATATTCTTAAGTGCAGAGTATAAATTCCATGAATAACCTTGCATAAATTTTCTTTAATTTCTTTAAGCACATAAGCAACCAAAGCTTCACATCAATTGCACTCTTATCATCTTGCTCATATGACTTATCATTAAACAGTTTATTTTGCCTTAAATAACAATTAAACATGGACAGGGAAATATAAAATCAACATAATAGAGGAGCCACTGCATGAAGAGTAATATAAAATCAACATAATAGAGGAGCAATCACATGTTCCTAAATTACAAATTACCATCAAACCTATAAACATGGGAAGATTTACATACAAGCCACACAATTCCGATGTATCTATATGTTTAACACCTAAGCTTTAATTTTTACATTCATGCCGTTTTATCAATAGAGAGTGGGATAAAGGGCTTTTTGTTGTTGTATACCATCTTATCAATGCATGAAATAGTGTTATTCACTTCTAAGAGTTAAAATGGAGTTTTTTTATTTGATATGAAAGATTGGGGCGGTATAGTTGCAACAAAGTAAAGTTGTGTTTGATATGTAAATACATAGAAATTGGGTGGTATGAATCTAAATGCCTCTAGGATTTTATGAGATTGCTTCCAACAAATATTGGAATCACAACGTGAGTCCTTGTATGAAATGATGCTTCAAACTGTTGAGCTATGGAGAGCATATTACGTACGAAGTCGTATACATGCAAACTCTATGAAGTAATATTTGGTGAGTTTATAGATCAAAGATTAGAAAACCAGCACGGTCAAAAGTAAATGCTACGTTATTGTCAGAAACCAACATTTAGTTGTTTCTCGAGTGATGTACTTAATCTATTGATTGAAATTAGTGTGTTTTTTGGGGAACTATGTGTAGCTCCTTTGAAACTTGAATGTGTGCGTCAGTTCAAAGCAAACATTTCTGTAATACTTTGCAAGCTATAGACAATATTCACACCTAGTTTTTCTGACTCGATGGTGCATCTGGCTATACATTTACCCTGCGAGGCATTAATTAGAGGTCCAGTTCAGTTCCATTGGATATATCCATTTGGGATGTAATTACTTAGGGACTAGGTAATTATTCACTCATTTATAAGGAACATTGTCAAATTATGCTAAATAATATCTATTTTTTTTTTATTTTTGAATAAATTGAAGAGAATTGTAAAGAATAAGGCGTGCTTGGAAGAATCAATATATGAGGCAAATTTACTACAAGAGACTACAACATTCTGCTTGTACTATTTCAAGTAAGAAAATTCCATGAAAGAGTCAGTTGGTGTGGTGCCTCCCTCAACACTTTCTATTTTTCAACAGTTTATTCAAATTATCTTAGTGATAAGAAGCTTTTAGTAGTGTCACTTTATGTTCTCAATTGCGATAAAGTTCAACCATTATTGAGTAAAACATTTTTATTATAGTTATTCACTCTTTTGGGTGGAAAAGTTAAAATGAGCTAATTCAAGAATGTTTCAATGTGTGATCAGTTTATTCTTGGATTCGTTAAGTTTAATTGAAAATGATATCACTTGAAAGAAGATCTAGAATAATTTCCCCTAATGTTTACAACGCATGTGAGTTAGAATTGGCAAATTCGTTACTCTTCTCAGACGTGATTTTCGTTAACGTATGATTTCTTATGTATTAATATATTCATGATTGGAAAAATGGAGTAAAAGATCAAGGGTCTAGTAGGACTTGCTTAGGGGTGCATGTGAAAATATAGCAAATTTACGATGTGAATGACGACAGGTTTCATTAAAGATCCTGGTCCGAAGGAAAAAAAAAAAGACTTGTAATTTTATCATTTTTGTTGAAGCAAATAATAAATCAAATGTTGAGATAAATTACTTTGGGATTCTTGAAAAAGTTATTGATCTAACTTATCTCTGTTCCATTGGAGGAACTAGAGTAGCCAACTATATAATGTCTTAGAAATGAAATGAACAGAAGGTATGCTAAATTTAATCCTATCATTCTAGTAAAATAGGTGATACAGGTTTATTATCTTTGATATCCCCGTAGAGCAAGAGAAAAGTTGACATGAAGGTTGTGATATTGAGTAAACTTAAAACCACCATTGATATTCAAGTTTACACTTTATCCTCCCATGAAGAGTTTAATTTAGAGGATGCTACTGTCAGACACAAACAAATTACTCTCAGTGATAAGTACGGTGCGCCTGACAAAGAAATTATGACTACATTCTCTAGTCAGTCATCAGAAGATGCCTAATAAAATAGATAAGTTACTTTAAATATTTAAGCTTCAATCTCCTTAGTCTGTGGATTGCTCTTTATAGTTTTGCCTTCGACTATTTAGTACTCATATGTTTCATTTTCATTTTCATTTTCATTTGACTAGCTTATAGTTTCCACTTCAAAATTTCTTCTTTTAGTTTACTACGTAATTTTGTGTTTTCAGTTTTAGTATTTAACACTTTTTCAGTTTTGTTTAGCTATTTATTGCATATTGTTGTGTTTTCTATTTACTTATTACTGTTATGTTTTTAGATTATTGCATAGTATTTTCTTATGTGCACAAATTAAGTCAATTTGTTTTCTTTGTTTTAGATAGTGACTAGAGGCAGGGCGTGGAGCACAACATTAACTCATGAAGAAGGGTATCAGGAGAGTCGCCCACCCCCTCCCCC
>JXCR01122460.1:224221-260167 GCA_002079205.1 Phalaenopsis hybrid cultivar | reverse complement strand
CACTGAGTGGGAGTCCTGAACGTTGTCCGTTAGGCCCATAAAGCTTTTAGCAATCTGTTTTGCCAATCTCTTTTGTTTTCATCCAGTGTCTTCTTCAAAATCTATACCATTGTCTTATTGAAGGCCTCGGCTAGGGGATTTCCCTGGGATAGTAAATTGTAGAGTATTGCAGTCTATTCCATGTTGTTTGATAAAATTGTTGATTTTTGTGCTTTTGAAGGCTGATCCATTGTCGGAGTTTATTGTTTGCAGAACTATAAAATAGTATATGACTTGGCTTTTGAAGAATTGAAGGGCGTGCTATGTTGTAACTTCTCGTAACAGCAATGCCTCTGCCCATTTAAAAAATTAATTTGTAGCGGCAAGTATAAATCTGTGTCTTTTAGAAGACAGAGAGTCTTCCGGACCTATTATGTCCGTACCCCAACGCTCGAATGACCACGAAGAGACTGTTTGGTGTAGCACAATCGGAGGTTGGTGCAAAACCACCCCATGCATTTGGCACTGGTGTCATCCTTTGGTTGTATCTATGAAGTCGAGCATCATTGCCGGCTAATATTATCCTAGTCTTTTGATCTTCACTTTCATTTTTGGCCCTGACTGATGAGAGCCACACAATCCAGGATGAACTTCTTTGACAATATTATGTGCTTCTGCTTTTGCTTAAATATTGTAGCCACATCTGGTCGAATGATCTCCTGTAGAGGACCTCGCCCACTAAGGCATTTGACATAGCCCTTCTTGTGATGTGGTGTGCTGCTGAGTTGTCTTCTGGCAGATTTCCAGTTTGCAAATATTCTATTAATGGCTTACACCAATCTTTGTTGATATCAGCAACTGCAATCATTATTTCTTCTTCTTTTTCAAGCTTGTGTAGATTTTCAAGGTTGATTCGAGACAAAACCTTTCTTCCTTGTACTGTAATGTCAATGGAATCCTCCGTGGGGCACGCCAATTCTTTTGCAAGCTTTGCTAAAGCGTGAGCATGTGCATTATATCCCTGAGGAATTTGATAGAAAGATACGTTGGGAATCTGCTCCAGTAGCTTCATCGTGTACTGATGGTATTTTGCTAACCTTGGTTTCAAAATCTTGTATTGTCCAACGAATTGTTGGATGACGAGTTGTGAGTCACCATAGATGACAATATCTATTATATCCATCAAGATTGCCAACTCCAATATGGTGATTAAGGCTTCATATTCTGCTTCATTGTTGGTACATAGCTCTGTCAGATGGTATGAGAACCTCAACATACCCTTATCTTGTGTGATGAAAACCAAACCAATTCTTGCTTTGCTTGGTATAACTATTCCTGATACTATCTTTTCTAGCTGACGCAGCTCCATCGAAGTACATCTCTCAGCGTTGTGCACTGAAAATTCCATTTGTAACACCTGTTCATCTTGTTACTCATCATTAAGAGGAGACCTAGCTGGAAGTGGGTGTGCAACGAGAATGTCTGCTAAATTTTGTCCCTTGATAACACTGAGGGGAACAAAAATTATATCAAATTGCAACAAAGTCATTAGTCATCTTGCTAGATGTCCAGAGAGTGTTGGTTGGGTCATCAAATATTGCAACGAATTAACTTTTGAGATTAGGGTAATTTTATGAGAAAACATGTAATGTCTGAGCTTCTAGGCTGCAAAAATTAACGCTAGACAATGCTTCTCAATAGGCGGATACCTTATCTCTTTTGGTATTAGACAGAAAATCAAGTAGTAGAGTGTGTTTTCATTACCCTCATCATTGACTTGGGCTAGCAGGGCTCCAAGAGAGTCATCTAAGGCCGCGGTACAAAGTATCAACGGTTTTCTTGGGATAGGGGCTGCCAAAATAGGAGGTGTCATTAAGTATTGCTTAATGTCCTCAAAGGCCTGCTGACATTTCTATTCCCAAAAAAATTTGGCGTCCTTTTTAATTAATATCGAGAAGGGTTGACATCTACCTGAGAGATTAAAAATAAAGCGTCTTAGATATCCAAACTTTCCTCGGAAGGAACGTAGTTATTTCAAGGTTTTGGGTGGTGGCATTTCTAAGATAGCTTTAATCTTATCCATGTCGATCTTGACTCCCTAATGACAGACACTGAATCCTAGAAATTTCTCGGAGGTAATGCTAAAGGTGAACTTTAGGGGATTCATTTTAAGGTCATATCGTCGTAACTGCTCAAACATGTTCCTCAAATTGTACAAATGGTTTATTTTTTGTTTACTCTTGATGACAAAATCATCCACGTAGCATTCCACTTGATTGTGAATGAGGTTGTAAAAAATCTTCATCATAGCTCGTTGATATGTTGCTCCAACTTTCTTTAACTCAAACGACATCACTGTGTAGCAGAAAATCCCGATAGGTGTCCTGAAGGCTGTAAGTGCCGCATCTTTGGGAGCCATCTTGATTTGATTGTACCCCAACGATCCATCCATAAATGAGAAAATCTCCTGTGCCGAAGCAATGTCCACCATCATTTCTGGTATTGTCATTCATCCTTTAGACACGCCTTGTTCAAATCTCTAAAGTCGAAACATACATGGATTTGTCCATTTTTCTTCTTAACTAATGCAATGTTAGCTAACCACGTAGGGTATTGCTCTTCTTTTATAAAGTTAGCGTCTATTAATTTCTTCACCTAAATAATGACTTGCTACTCTATTTTGAGATGCATCCTTCTTGGAGCTTATTTTACTGGGGTCATGCCTTTATCCACCCAGAGCTTATGAACTAACACTTCTACCGACAGTTTTGACATTTTATCATAACTCCATTGGAAGCAATTTTTAAATTTTTTTAATAGTTTAATCAACTCTATAGATTCTTCATCATTGAGTAAAGAACTTATAAATGTAGGTCAGGGCTCCTCCTCCATCCTGAGGTTATTTTGCTTCAATTCATCGATAGTTGATTTGATTTCTTCCTCAAATTCTTGCGAAGTGTCTCCTATCAGCCGATCGGTAGATTCATCCTCCACATCAAGGTAATCCTCTTCCGATTCACTAGTAACAACAATACAAAATTTTGAATCATCGACTAGTTCAATTGTACCAAATCCGAGACCCTCTTTCGAGTTAGGAGTTTGACTTTTAACATCCCACAACACAAAAAATTGTAATTTATCTTTTGACATTTGTTTTTGCAAACGTCCTTGTTGAATTATCTTTTGTACATGTTGACCTCACTTTTGGTTGAGGTCTAGTTTTCCTCTTCAGTTGCCTAGGGTCCAGCCATAGGTCTTTCCTATTGACTATTCCTAGAAAACTAGAAAAGGAACCCTCACCATTAAAAATTCCAAACTTCTCTTTACTCAACTTGAAGCTCTACATATTGGTCCTAATCTCTAGCACTTAGTAGGAGTGGTCATTATGAGGTAGCTCAAGGTGAGTACCCATAGGACTGCTTGAACTTATGGTTGACTCTAGGTGTTGGTCTAGAGCTAAGGAACTCACTACAATCACCTCACTCATAATCACTCAGTACACTAAACACAAATTTTTCTTGACTTTGATCCCTTAATCCTTTGGGAGACTCATGTAGATGGACTCTAAACCCACAGGCCCTAGGTTAGGGTTTAGCTAAGACCAGTACATAGAGGACCCAAATGGGGTTTCCATTGGTCCATGGCTTATTTATGGTGGTTGGCTCCCCAATTCTACCAAAGATGGGTCCAACTTGGCCTTTTGCCCCTAAACTCTCCCAAATTACCTAAATACCCTTTACACCCTAAATTTGGAAAACATATGCAAATTTACCCAAAATACCCAACTTTGTTCGAAAATCATTTCAAAACTTTTGAAATACCCAAATTACCCAAAATCACCACAAAATTGCCAAATTACCAAAATACCCCTTCTTAGCCCAAAATTTCAAAAATTCCAAAAAATCCCAAAAATTTCAAAAACCTTCCAAATATTCTTAATTTCATTTTTCTTAACTACCACATGACCTAATTTGGCTAATTTGACCATCTTTGTCCAAAATCCCCAAGTTGCACTTAAAAGGCCCCATCTCCCCAAATCTACCTCAAATGTCCATCAAATTGGTCTCAATTTCCCCAAATTTCAATCCTAAAATTAAATTAACCTTCCATGTGACCAATTTAAACCAAATCCAAGTTTAATTGGCCCATTCTTTTGAGCCCAATTTTTTTTTAGGTCAAAGCCCCAATTTTGTGCACATGACCTAATCTCACCCAATTAAACTCATAGCCCACTCAATTTGCCACAATTTATGTTTAAAACTCTTAATAATATTCATAAAAATCAAACTTGACCTTCAATTAGCCTTGGTGAAGCCTCAATTTTGTTTAATTTCAACCAAAGTCAAAAGCCCCAAATTTTGCCCCAAATTGGCTATGTCTCCAAATTTCACCAAATTGAGTCCCTTAGCCCCAAAATTTCCACTCCAATCCTTCATTAAAAAGATTAATAGCATCTCCCCTGATCATTTGGACCATTAAATTGAGCCAAATTCCAATCCTATCCCAAGCTAGACCCAAGTCTAGCCCAACATGCACAAATTCACCAAAATTCCATAATCCTTCAAATTGAAACCCCAATTGAACTCAAAATTCTTTCAATCTTTCACCAAAAATCTTCATTAAAATTATCTAGATCAAATGAATCAATAAATTGGGCCAATTAACATGGCTAGCCTAACCCAAACCCAAGTTTTGCTCATTTGCACCCACTTGGACCCATGCACCAAAATTGACCTATATATGTCAAATTGGTTAAGACAAGGTCACCACAGCCAAGTTTGGACCCTATTGACCAAGCCAAATCCCATGGAACTGCCCAAATGAGCTGTGGACTGAAGGATCCCCAAATTAAATGAATTCATTTCATATTTTCTTAAGACAAGGATATTTTTGCCAAAACTAACACCAGCCCATTTAATTGCTGTGACATATTCCCCTGGCTCACCTAACCTCCTAGCCACCTCCCCTGGCTTGGATGGCCAGCCTAGTGGCAAGAAAATATCCAAACTAAGAGACACCCCTATGGAATCAAACCCAATTCAAACATAGAAGCCACCTCATCCAAATTAAATGTTAGTGCCTCTCTGCCCTACACCTGAGTAAGCATTTTCATGCCCCAATTAGCCATGACAGCCACCCAAAAAGCTGATTTTATAAGAAACTCATCTCCATGGCCATGGAGGGTGTGCTAGTAATTTCTTAGAGAGACCCCTCCAAAATGTTCCTAGAGCCTCTTTGAGACCTCCTCAGTGCAACCCAACCACCACAAAACCTTGAATCCCCTTACTGGAGTTCAATTTTTTAGCTCAAAATCCTGCCGGAGACAGGACAGAGCTCTCCACACCTCTACACTCCACCAAAATCAAATTAAACTCACACACACCTTCACCACAGTGATAAAAGGAGAAGCCCCATCAAATCTCCCTCATACAGAGCCCCCAACATATCTCCAGACCAACACCTGAAATCGAGCTTGGTCGAATTCATACCTTAACCTTTCACCACAGCAAGAGACTTAATCCCTAGCCTCCTTGGACCTACTACAAACATGTCAAGCACCTCTGATCTAAGCTTCCTTTCTCAGAGAAAAGGTATTTAACTTCTCCTCCTCCTAAGCCTATTTTGATTCTCCACTTGATTAGGCTTAATTTAATTGCTTGACTACCGTGTGGATGTGTTTGTCACATTTAGAAGAGCATCTAGAAACGAACCATATTTAATTGAGTTAAAAAATGAGTGAGATATTAAGCTTTGAAAATGGATGGTACTCGAGCTAAGGCACTGGGGACGATGACGGGGAGCCGTCTGATTGCGTGTTTATCTCATCAACGGACGAGATCTAACCGGACAGCTCCTTCATACATGAATTGTGGGCCGAGTCAGTGCTGAGGTGGATGGCGTCGTCGAATGGGAGCACGTTGCATGATGTTTCGAAGCCGCCGTAGGTTGACATGGTGCCACACATTTAAATAGATAAATAGCGTATTTTCTGATTTAAATAAGTAGCCCTAACTTCAAAAATCTATATCTTTGTGCAGAAAAATCACAAAAATAATAAAAAATACCCCCTTGCTCAGTGAACAGAAGAGAATAATGTGGAAATAATTTAAAATTTACTTGTTGCATATTTAATTTTTTTTTTTAATTAAATACTATTTTGAGTCTTTTGATTATCAATGCATGTAGACATTTCACCATGACTTGAAATTTTGACATATTGTTACCTCTGTCTTAGGGAACATTCCTTGATTTTTCTAAAGTTAGAGATATCTCTAGACAAAGTTCCATATTTTTCAAGTTTATGTCTATTATTTGAATAAATTAATCATAATAATTAGTATGTTACTTAGAAAAATCTAAGAAGATTTTAAAATGTTTGCTATGACCAGAGAACTCTTTGAAAAATATTTCATGGGTTAAGTCATTAAGAATGCACTTAATTTCCACCAACCCTAAAGTACAAAGAAAATTACTTTTGGGAAACACAAACATCTAAATGACTTAATTTTTAATCTCCACTGTGATTTAAAGTTCAGAGAACACCCCATAAAAATTTCAAAACATTTAAAGCTCATTTAATAACTCAAATTGATTTTTCAAGTTAAATGTCACTTTTTACACTAAAATGATTTTTAACAATTAAAATATAACTCAAAAAATTATAAAAATTGGTTTCGGAATTCTCTGTGATCAGAGGAATTTTCTAAAAATAAATTTGAAATTAAAATAAAAATTCCATTTTCAAGCCTATTTTTAATATTTAAATAATTAAAAATGATAAAAATCACAAATATCATAAAATTCATGGAAATATTCTAAATTGTTTCCTAAGCATTTAAGAAGAATTGGAATATTTTTCCAAATTATTTAAGTGAAGATATTGAACTTTAAATCTAAAATAATTTTTAAAGGCAAAAAATGGGTTTCCACTAAAATAATTCTAAAAATTCAAAGAAAAATAAGAAAAATGTGAAATTTATTTCTCTAAGTTCCTTGACATCAGAGAGATTTAATAGAAGTATAAAAGTTAATTTTCTACATTTGAAATATTTATAATTAATAAATATTCCAGAGCTTAAAATAATTCCTAGAAGTCAAATATAACTCAATAGATCATGAAATTTGGCCCCAATGCTTCTCTAGTCTAAGTCTACCTCCCATAAAATTTTTAAGGGACTAGGCTTTGACTTGGTCAAGTTATGGAATTTTCTTTTAAAAATCTTATTTTTGCATAAAAATAAATATGTAAATTAAATTAAATTAAAAATCACATTTTCTCCTCTGATGTCTTAATTGACCCATGAGTGAGGTGGGATGAAAATTCCAAAGTCATTTGGATTAAATTTGAAAAATTATGAAGTGATAAAGCTTTAGGGGCAGAAGTTTAATTTTTGAAATTTGGCCTTAATTAAAATTTTTGCTTAATTCAAGGAGGGAAAAGGGTAACCGCTGATTTTAACTAACTTATTTAGATAATTGAAACATAAGGGGATTAATTGGTAGAAAGAAACCTAACTTTTTCATAATCAAGGGATAAATTTGTAATTCCTTAAATTACTAAAATTTGGAAGTCTAGTCAATTAAATGACCCTAGACTTAGGGGTATGACTTTGGAAGTTGATAACTCACTAATTTAATACCCCTACTTGATGCTCAAATGATATTTATGTGCTTTGAAACTGAATCGTTATCAACACTTAGAAATTTAACTTTTTTCAAAATACTCAAGGTATCCACCTAAGTCGAAAGAGCTTAGTAGTGATCTAAGTTAAAATACAAGTTCTTTCAAAATAACTAAGATATCTACCAAAACCTTAAGGGCTTAGTAGTGACCTAGGTTAAATGAAATTTGATTAATGGAGGATTAGAAAAGTGAACATAATTAAAATTGAACATCTTTTAGAACACGACAAGCCCAAATTAAAAAAATTGGCTAAGTGTTTCAATAACGCTAACTTGCCCTTTTTAAGGGTCTTCACCAACTTAATTCTAAAAAAAAATTATAATTGATAATTACCTTACTCTTAAGGATAATTGAAACATCAATCTTCATTGAGAATTAAAGGTATTTACAGGATGGGTTATTAAGGAACTTTAAAGTTTAAATGAGCTTGAGACTTTTCACCAGGTAGTGACAGGGGAGCATGGACCTGCTTCTTCCTCTAGACCTGTTGAATACCTCAGAGGTCTACTAAAATTTTATGTTTTGCTTAACAAAATTTATCCTTGATCGAACTAAAAAGGACCCACCAAGATATGACCTAGGGCTAGGTAGGTCACCTAAACCTTACTTTTTTCACTTTAAATAAAATGTTCTAACATGTATTTTGATTTCAGGTGGTTGAACAAGAAGACTTGCCAGATACGCTTTTACAGTTTACAACGCTATTTTTCTTGTACTTTGGTGCTGTACTTTTGATGCTAACCCAAACTTGCATGCTAAACAATGATGTCACCCTTCCTGAAAACTAAAACTTTTAGGTTAGCAACAAAACTAAAAGCAAAACCAAAACCAAAACTAAAATCAATCAAGGTAAAAATCACCTCCACTACATTCAAAATATAAAACAAGTCAAAATTTAATCACAAACATCACAAAAATAACAACTATAAATAAATTAAGACGTCTCTATCGGATGATCTGGAATCCCTCGGAGAAGGTAACCTATGGTTGCTAATGAGGCTTCCCACGGTCTAAATGAAATTATGGAACTCATTAAATTGAGTTTAGTAAATTCATTTGGACTAAGTGAATCCAATAAAAAATAGTTGTGCCGGAACGAGGGAACCATGGGATCCTAACTGGTATCGCTCTAATCAACTTTAACATCCATAATAAAATTTAAAGAAATTCAACCATAGGGCCACCTGATTTGACATCGTAACTTGACACCCTAGAAAACTCAAACTCGTCACGACAAGGAGCTTCATGCTAGCATGGTTTGGAGCACGACCATCTTCAACAGCAAAAACTGTCTTCCCCAGCTAAACCAACTTCATTCCTCAGAATTAAACAACCAAGCCATAGGATTTCGAGGTTGTTTTCTTATGCAACATAAATCCTCACCTTATCTTTAGGCTTTTGTACAGCTCTACTATACAATATAAGCCCTAACTCATCTTAGGATTCCGAGATTTTCATCGCCACGACCAAAATACTAACATCTTTCAGGATATTTGTGTGATCGTTCCACACAAATGTAAGCCCTAAATTAATAAAATTGTCAGGATGAAGCACCTAAATATTTCTCCTTAAACTGAAGTTAAACTTTAGGAAAGACTCGGAAGTCACCAAGGTTTTCCTCTGAATCTATGACATCCCCTAGATCTTCATCCTTTGGATTCCAAAAATAAAATGCTCCAAATTTGAGCCAATCCCATTTTGCACCTCTTTATTCGATTTCGTTGAAAAGCCCTATCCTTTTAAAATCCTTAAAGATAAGATTTCTTGATTTTTATTGAGAGTTTTCTTAGGTGAATTCAGTCATATAAGATGTAATTAACTATAGGGGGTTGCCCTTATAGGAAGCTTTTTCCGAACCCAACTTAATATAAACCCTATTTAATCCTTTATATTAAATAAAGGAAATTGTCGCAAATAAAATGGTTTTGCAGACCAATTAGACGTCATATATTTCTCAGTTTATTTTATTGAGCCTCTTCCTCTAGTATTGTGCTTATCCTTCGGGATAGATACAAGGTTGTAGGTACAACGCTCTTTCATTTAAACTATAAAAAATATGGAACATTAAAATGTCCTTCCGAAGTGAGTGACGGGATTTCGATTCTGGTGATCGACTGCTTCTTACGGGCAACTCCTCCAACCAAAATAGTGCCGATAGTACACAAGGAAAAAAGTAACCAAAAGGTTATTCCATTAATTCATTAGGATTCTCATTCAAATTGACATTATTTTCATACTTATTAGAAGTAGAAGCATGATAAAATTTGATCAGCTTTGAACCAACACTACAAACTTCCTTGACCTCTAAATTCTCAACTTTTTTAGAAAGAATCAGGGTAAGGGTCATGGAGTTCACATAGTGGTTTATCTGATCATACATTGTCTCATATTCACTATTCTCCACGTCTTCTATGGATACCTCGTACTGAGATTTCTTCTATTTTGTCATCATTATTTCATCTTTAGAACTTTCTTCATCATCGATGTTGATGGTCAGCCTAGTCCATTCAACAATTAAATTGGTTTTTCCTCGTCCACGTCCCCGACCTTGACGTCAGGTGTGCAAACTAAAAAAACCCCCACCCACTCGTTGTAAAAGGGTGGTGAAAGATTGCAGAAGCAGAGTTGAATGGCGTTGCCATTGTAATTAATTTGAATCTTCACTCTTATTTTTTAAAATTTTACGAGATAAGACAGTTTTCTTTGAAGGCGCCTAGTAGGTGGTATCTTCATGAATGCTGATTTCATGAACTGAAAACGATTGTAAATCTCCCTTGATGCAATCTTCTTTGTAGTATTTAATGCACTGATGTAGAGATGATGGAATCATGTTTTGTTCGTGAATCCATAGTCGACCAAGTGGAGCATTAAAAGAGGTCTAGGTGTCAATTATATGGAACTTAGCGGTTGTTACTAGCTTTCTAAACTTTATAAGTAATGTGATTGATCCAAGGGCTCTCTCTCCCTTTTGGTTGAATCCTTTTAGCATCATTTTATCGGCCATAAGCTTTTGAGCTTCAATGTCCGTAGACTAATCAGGTTGAGGGATGCTCCAGGATCTACCAAAACTCTGGACAACACGAATATGTCAATGTTAACGGAGATATAGAGTGGACGGTTATGGTCGGTTGTACCGAGTAGCAGGTCTTCATCTGTGAAGGTTACCCCAGACTATTTTTTCAATGAGCAAACTTTATCTGAGGATGTGTCGGCCAGCTGGGCTAAGCAAATCTTTGGGTCGAGCAAAGCTATAACCAGAGACTCTCTCATCTCTTTTGACAAGATTAGAGCATCGTAGATGCTAAATCTGGCTGGCAACTTCCTAAGATGAGCTAGCACGTTGTAATACACTTTTTATGATCCTCTAATTTTCTCTTGATTATGTTTTTCTTCCAATGGTGGAGGTGTAGGTAGCTCTTCTCAAGTTAGTATTTGCTTTCTTTTGTCTATCGGAACTGTTCTCGAAGGTAATACTCTCCCGCTCCTCAAGTCCACTTCTATAATTTCTTCTTCCTGAGATATCATTGTTGAATCTTCTAGTGTTTCTTCTTTATCAAAAAGATCTAAGTTGATGGCAAGTGGTGCACCATGACACTCGAGGATCTATTCTTCACTCTCAGTGCTATCATAGGCGGTGTTGTAGATGTCTTCTTTGGTCTTGTTAACGAGTTTATCGGACTCAAGCATGATTTGAGGATCATTTTGAGAATCAAGATCAAAGTTATTATGGTTATAATCAATCATGTTATCACTAGAAACAATTAAAACATAGTCAAAATCATAATCATTATATTCATAAGACCTCAGAGGGACAAAATGATAATCATACAAGGTCAGGGGTTCGAGGATTTTCTTCCCGAAATCTGAGACAACCAATCTAGAAGGGGCAGCCCCTATCCTACCCCCCGTGCTATTAGTCTTCATGGTGGTATTCTTCTTCTTCTTCTTCTTCTTTGATGATGACAAATCTTCTGGTGAAATCTTCATCTCAGATTTTGCAGGCTGAAAACTTTGAACAGAAGCTTGCCTTGAAGTGGACTGGATCTGGTTTAGGACACTCTGGAGCTTGTTCCAAGTTGTAGTCCATCCATACTTTCCAGTATACTGGTCAATCAGAGAGATTGGCTGAGGCAAAATAATATTTATGGAACATTTTTCAGGTTCTTTTAAATATTCTTTCCAGATCGTTATATTCCATTCTTTAAGATTCTTCTCAAGCTAATCCATGAAGATAAAACATTTCTCTATAGTGTGTCAAAGCAATCTATGATAGGTTGATCTTTGTTGCCGACCTCTTTGGGTTCCTTTGGATCTGATAATCTGAACTTAAGCTTCTTCATCAAACTTCTAAACATCTTGGACATCACTTTATCTTTAAAGAAATACACTACTTTCTGTCATTCTGCCAAAGATATTCTCTTATTCTCTGCCTGGTGTGATCCTCTCTGAGGCGGTCGCTGGTTGGACTGGCCATACTGTTGTGTCTGTTTTCAAGCATGCTTTGATAATGACTGATGAGAATTTTCTGCATGTATCTTCATTGGTTGTTTACCTTTATCGACCATTACCACTGTTCTAGACTTCTTTCAAATACTCTAGTCGTCTTGGACTTCTCGAACTTCTCATGAGAATCCATACGTTTGACTTCGTCTTGAAGATTGCTGACTTTGCTGAGTAGCTTCTCAAAACATTTAATGGTGAGTCCTTTGAGCATGAAAGCTACTGGCCCATGGATGCCCTAAATTGCATGATGTTCCTGTAGCTGAGGTTCACATTTCATGCTAAGGTTTCTCCACCTCAAAATGTAGTCCACTAAAGTCTTGTTGGGCCTCTGCTTCTCTACTACGAGATCTCCAATAGACACATGATGTTGCGCTCTAGCAAAGTTTTTATGAACAACTGTTCTAGATCTGCGAATGTATTAAATGATTAATTAGGTAGTTTGACATACCAATCAAAAGTGATTCCTAACAGGCTGCTAATGAACTGTCAAAAGGTTAAAGCTTTGTTACCTCTTGTATTACCACAATTAGCTCGGAAATGTTCCATGTGTTGCCTAGGATTTCCAGTCCCATCAAATATCTTAAAGTTTGGCGACATGATCTCGATTTTTATAAGTAAGGATTTATGAAGTTGACACCACTACAGTGCCAAAAACTTGATCCTTATATTGAAAGTAAATTATGTAAAATATGTATAATTATAAGCTATTAATAATAGAATTCTATGCAATTATATGTATCGTTATCAAGTAATAATGGACTTTCTATTTAAGCCCAAAATATCGATCCGACGGGGAAGGTGTAAGTTTGCAATTATAAATTTTAAAAAGAAATTTGCAAAAAATCAAATGAAATCACTGTCATTAATTTTGAATGTGATATGTTAACCAAACTAAATTACTTAACTATTAGCAAAATGGAAATGCAAATTTTGAATAATAACTATTAATTTACTAACTATGTTTACGTAATGAAGATTTCTTATGTGAAAAAACATTCTTCCCACTATAATGAAATTTTGGTGAAATGAGATGAGATAAATGTTTATAATATGCATTGTGCCAAAAAGGAGCAATTTTAATTTTCTACCCGGATACAGTGCATAAAAAATCATTGGTTAATCTTAGGTTTAGTCCTTAAATCCGTGGCTAGGCTAGGAGGATACTGGCTCCCACTTCCCTTCACCTGAAGGCTAACTCTCGCGTTAGTTTTTAAACACTAAGAACAAATTGGGGATTTTAGTCTGTCACCCGAAAGACTCTCCAATTCTACACCCAATAAAGAATATTTTCCTATTTATTTGCACTTAATTTCTTGAATGAATTTCTCCTTCATGAAATCAAATGTGACCATCACTCTATTTTAGCACTCATACTTTATTTCTCGTGTCATATGTTTCACAACATATTTTAACAAATCAATTGGCCAGGTTGAAATATAAATTAAGTTTGGAGTTGAAAAATCATCACAATTTATTTTATATTTTAATTATGACACATTTATTTTATCTCTTTATTTCACCATATCTCAGAGTAGGGGGAAAGATAGAGGGAACTACTTAGACTTCATGAGAAAGATACGACAAAACACAAATTTCATATATAAAAAAAAGTTCATACAACACTAATAAAATAAACAAAACTTATCTGAAACTCTTTCTCAAAGAAAATCCTTTGTAGCCTTTCCTTAGAAATGCAGAAAGATGAACTCTCTCACTTTTCTCCTTCTCCAACACTCTTATAGAAAGTTTCATACTAAATCTCACCATGGAAACTCTAAACTATGAAAGAAAAATCACTGATTGACTCCAATATGGTGGTGGAATGAAGATGGATTATGAAAATGTGGCATGGTGGAATGTTGTGGAGTGAAAAATGAATGTAGAGGAGCAAAAAACGTGGAGGAGTCCCTTTTCTGATGAAATTTGGCCCCAAATAAAACCCGAGGTCGGTTCTCCAAGAGGTGCCTAAAAAAACTCCTAAAAAATTATCTAAATACATTGAACCTTCTAGAAACGGGGTCTGAACCGCCTTTTGCGCCATCGGCTCTAATCTGGCGCCGTCGGTGTTGAGTAAAAATTCTTGAGCTATCGGTTACTCTGCGCAGTCGGCGCTGACAATGGCACTGCCGGCGCTGAGTATTTCCTCAAAAACGTCATTTTGACTCCAAATTTCAGCCTTTTTGCTTCTTTTTCCCCTTAAGCCGTAAAAATCAACAACCTACACAAAAACATCAAAATACCTTCCATTAAAGTGCAATATCACAAAAAATAAGTGTAAAATATGGGTAAAAAAATGCATATATTTTCGATGTATCAAAATCTCCGAAACTTACATGTTACTTATCCTCAAGTAACTTCTCTACTACATAAAAATATCACTTATGGTAAAGAAATTAACTTTTAGACTTCCATATTTTAGTTCTCTAAACATAATAGTTTAACTTAAGAAAATTTCAAAACAATTCGAGTTAATACTAAAGTTATAAAGATATTCAGTAATTAAGTCTAATATTTTTTATCCTCTGTTTCTTTCAAGAAAAATATCAATTTGTTATATTAAAGTCACTTAGGAAATTCCTAAGAAAAAGAAAATCATAAAACTTTATTAATAATTAAGTTAATATTCAAATCAAAAGTTTAGAAAAATGTGCCAAGTCTTTTTCCTTAAGTTGATTCAAGTGAAGCCAATTTTTAATTAGGCATCTCCTCAAGATTCTCCCCACTTATTTTCTTTTTCTTATCTTTTTCTTTTTTTTTCTTTTTTCCTTTTCTTTTTGTGAGGATTACTATATCTGGATAGCCTTTAATGATTTTGAACTTCACTATCCTCTTCATAAAGTTAAAAACTTTTTACATTTCTTCACTTAATAAATTTATATTAACTTAAAGATTTCATAAAGTTTAATTCTTTTCTTTTTACATGAATCTTTTAAGATTTTTTTTACTATTAGAAAAATACATTTTTTTTAATAAAAATAGAAAAACATAGTCTTGTTCTCTTTTACAAAATATCTTAGCCCCTAGAATTAAACTATTATTGAAAACTTTTACTTAAATTTACTATATATTTAGAAACATAAATATAGTTATCTAGAGTTAATACCAAAGGTCATGTTAGCTTTAAAATTTTGAAAATTTAGTTAAGTAAGGACAAATAAAATTAAATTCTTTCTCTCTTTCTAAAAATGAATTTTCTTCTCCTCCCCAAACTTAAATTTTTAAAAGAATTTTTTTTTACATGAAGAGCTTTAAAAATGGAGGGTAAAAGAATGCATTAAATACATAAAAACNATTCTTTCTCTCTTTCTAAAAATGAATTTTCTTCTCCTCCCCAAACTTAAATTTTTAAAAGAATTTTTTTTTTACATGAAGAACTTTAAAAATGGAGGGTAAAAGAATGCATTAAATACATAAAAAANCTCCCTGATGCTGGTGTCACTTGAAGTAGGCTCACTAAAAGTAGGGGTTCTAGAATTAGAAGAAATATCCCTGGCCTGTCTTCCAGATCTTGAATTAACATGGGACTCAAAAGTCCTGATGTTGGCAGGCCAAATCGGTCTCTGAAGCTCAATCCTCTCCTCATCAAGTCTGAAATCAACTTCTGCATGCTCATAAAGTGTGTAAATGAGAGCAGGGTGTGTCAATCCACTAGTTGTCTCTCCCAGAGAAATAGATCGAATGTTCATATGAATGATAGAGCCTACATTTATATCCATCATTTGCTGAATATAAAAGTTCAGGATGGCTCTATCCTTAGACACTTCACTATGATGGTTTGTTGGAATCATCCTCCAAGAAATAATAATGTCAGGCCTTAGACACTACATTTAAAATAGAAAGGGGAAGGTTAACTTTAACTCAATTCTTTATTTTCTAAGACCATTTCTCATTAGTCAGAAAAGAAATAACTTCATCTAAGGCTTGATCTGAAGCAGAAAATGAAAGATACTAGCATTTATAAACATCTTGTAATTGATAAAACTCATAAAATAGAAACTAATAAACTTTCTTCTATTGAAAACTCCATACTTTGAATTATTTCTGGAATTAGAAGCCATGGAATCCCAAAATAGAAATTTTTTAGGCATCCTAGGCAATTTTTAGGACTTTAAAAATACCTTCCAACGATTATTATGGAGTGAAATCACACAAAAGTTCACCAAAAGTCGTAGGAACCGTCCAACTGCTTTCGACACCAGTAACACTCCTGATGGGCGCTGTCGGCGCTGATTCCATTTCCTTAGGCGCCGTCGGCACCCATTTTGCTGTCGTGGGCGCCAGTGACCAAATTTTTGTGATGTTCAATTTTTCTTTTAATTAGATTCCAACATTTCTTCCAATACTAATATTGGACTTAATTTATAATAAATGCAACTGTGTAAAATTATTATCTAATAATATATAAGACACTTAACAAACTAAATAGTAATACATAGACATATAAGTATGGGTTGCCTCCCACAAAGTGCTTGGTTTAACATCGTCAGTCTGACATACCATTGTTTAGTTGGGTTGACTTAACATTAAAACTTCTTTAAATTGAGGTATGTGTCCTTCATAATAGTGTTTCAAACGATACCCATTAACTTTAAATATCTTTCTAGTGTTAGGATCGTTAATCACAACAATTCCATAATAATAAACTTTAAACACTTTGAATGGTCATAACCATCTAAAGTTCAATTTTCCTGTAAACAATTTCAATCTTGTATTATATATTAGAACTTCTTGTCCAGGTTCAAATTTCTTCTGAATAATTTTTCGATGATGCCATATTTTCATTTTCTCTTTATAGATTTTAGCATTATCATATGCTTCATTTCTAATCTCCTCAAGTTCATTGAGTTGAAATAATCTTTTCTCACCAGCATCTTTTGGATTAAAATTAAATTCCTTAATAGTGTAAAATGCTTTATGATATAATTCTACAGGTAAATGACATGTTTTTCCAAATATCAGTCTTTATGGGGACATTCCTATAGGAGTCTTATAAGCAGTTCTGTACGCACATAATGCAATATCAAGTCTAGCAGACCAATCTAATTTATAAGGATTTACAACTTTTTCTAAAATGCTTTTAATTTCACGATTTGATATTTCTTCTACACCGCTACTCTGAGGATGATAAGCAGTAGAGAATCTATGCATAACATCATACTTCTTAATTAATTTTTTGATTCTCTTATTCTTGAAATGAGATCCTCCATCAGTAATAATTACTCTCGGCATTCCATATCTTGTAAAAATATTTTTAGTTAAAAAATTAGAAACACACCGAGCATCACATCTGGGTACAACAATAGCTTCAAATCATTTGGACATATAATCAACAACAATTAATATATATAAGTTTACAAATGAAGGCATAATTGGTCCCATAAAATCTAATTCCCACACATCAAAAATTTCAACTTCCAATGTGTAATTTAGAGGCCTTTCATTTCTTCTAGATATATTTCCTGCATGTTGACATCTATCACATGTTTTAATATATTCATTAGCATCTTTAAAAATAGTAGGCAAATAAAATCCAGCTTGTAAATTTTATATGCAGTTCTATTTGCTCCAAAATGTTCTCAAAATTTATAATCATGACATCTTTTAATTATCTGTTGAGTTTCTTCATAAGGCACACATCTTCTAATAATTAGATCTTTGCATTGTTTATATAAATATGGGTCATCTCAAAAATAGTCTTTTGAATCATATATAAACTTCTTTAATTGTGGATTTTTTATATCAAGTGGTAGAAGAGTTTTTGTTCCATAACAATTTTCTATCAGTGGCCTTCTTCTTTGGACCTAAGCCAGATTTTCTCAACCTCATGGAGAGTGATATCCCTCTACCATTATTCTTGCTAAAGAGGGTCTAGATAGATTAAATGTAGGAAAATCCATCTTCAATATTAGACCCAAATCTAGTTCAATATTAAAGAGGACTTCATGATTAAAGAAATGTAAGGGAAGCCCTAGTAATTTAAACCAAATAGGGACATTGGGGGGTTCTTTACTAGGATCAAAATTTGGTGTACATTTCACTAACTTCATGGGGATAGCATCCATAGAAATTGTTTGCTTGCCAAAAATTCTAGCATAATCCTCTTATAAAGCCATCTTGATCATAATATGCCTGCCATCAACCATCCCCACTTGCAAAGCACCATTAAAGGGGAAATTATCAAAGATCCTTCTCAATTTTTTCATTTTAGGGTGCCCAAGTTGGAATTTGGCAATAATAATAAAATTGCAATCAGCCTTTAGAGTGATTAGATCCTTTACATTGTGAAAAATAACTGGTTTACCCTCTTTAATGTCTAATGGGTTAATAAAAGGGCAAGGTTCCGTCCCTACAACACCATCATGATAAGACTGAGGGAAAACCAAAAGTTCAACATTCTGTAAAGTTTCTTGTCTTTTGCCCACCACACCAGCGTAGGTGGCTCTGATCAATTGAGAATTAGTTTCAACATCAATAGGAGTATAATCAGCCGTCTCCACCTCATTAAGGGAGCAGAGAGAAGATAAGGCCCAAAAAAATCAAGTCCAGCCAATGAAACATTAAAAATTTTAACTTAGCAAGCCCGAGAAGATGGAAAACTCAGAAAAACCATAACAAGAAGAGAACCAAAAGCCTAACAACAAGAAAAAGTAACACATGAAAGCAGCAACTCCACCACAGCAAGATCAACAGCTAGCCATCCCACAAAAACCTTAGCAGAGCAACCAGGAAGCCAGCCGCCACCATGTTGAAAAAAATAATAATAATAATAAAAAATAACACATGAAAGCAGCAACTCCACCACAACATGATCCACAACTAACCATCCCGCAAAAATCCTAGCAGAGCAACTAGNGACTAGTACAACTTGTTAGAATTCAAAAAGTCTGGTGTTTTGCTGTTTTGGAGGCTATGGTCACAAAGAATTCCCAAAATATTCTCAAAAAATTTCCTAAATTCAATCTATTTACTAATTGTAATAACAAGATTTGGATCTTTGCTAGAACTGAACTTCAGTGGTCTATAATTCAAAACCATTCTCAATTCATTCATATTCAATTCTTTATTTGGGCTCAAATTGGATATGCCGCTTTTATATATGTCAGTTGTACTACTATAAATCAGACTTCCTTATGGTTTAATTTAATGCAAATTAGTCAGTCTATTAACTACTTCTAGATTCTAGGGGGGATTTTAATTTTGTTACATCCCCTACTAAAAGAAGAGGAGGCAGACCCCCTCTTGTATCTTCTATGAATAGATTTAATGAGTTTCTTTTTGATGCTGCCTTAATTGATTTGGGTTATCAAGGTCCAATGTTCACTTGGAGGAGGGGCTCAATGTGGGAAAGGCTAGATAGAATGTTGGGGAATTCTATGAGGCTTCAGACTTTTCCTTTTACTATCATTTCTCATCTTGCAATGTTTGGCTCTGATCATAGGCCACTTATTTGTTCTTTTCAAAATTTTGAATGCCCTAAAAGCTCTCCATTTAGATTTCAAAATATGTGGACTCCTCATCCTGAATTTCTTGATGAAGTTGCTATGGTGTGGAGCTCTGACAGTGAGGAGAACTCCTGGATTAATATGTGGCACCTTGAAAAGAAAGTTGCTGCTCACCTGCAAAAGTGGAAAAGGAACACCTTTAGGAATAATGATGAGAATTTAACTACTGCTCAGAATAAGGTCCTTAATATTGAAAAGGGGATTCAAAGAGGAGTAAACTTTGATTTGGATTTACACAAAGCTAATGAAGAACTTGTTATGCAAATTAATTATATTGAAAGTTTCCTGAAGCAAAAGGCTGCTTGTATCAAATTCATTGAGGGGGATAGAAATTCCAGCTTTTATCATGCATGTATTAATTTCAGGAGGAAATGCAATATGTTTTTTTCAATTACTGATTTTGCAGGGAGTTGTATATCCGATGTAAAGACTATAGCCCAAGTGCTGTCAACTATTTTTGAAACCTTTTCAATAATCAACCATCTTCTAGATCCCAGATTATTACTGAGCTTTTATCTGACTGCAAGGATTATGTCTACAATTTGGATCTGACCAATATTCTTTTGGAAGAAGAAATTAAGGTAGCACTAGATTCTATTGATGGCCATAAGGTGGCTGGTCCAGATGGTTTTACTGCTAATTTCTATAAGAGTTCCTAGCCTCTAATTAGTGGAAATTTTATAGCTACTATACAAGACTTCTTTAAGGGATTGGACCCCCTAAGGTATTTCATTGCTTCCACCATCACTCTGATTCCCAAGAATCAAATAAGGAAAAGCTGGTGAGATTTCAAAGCCATGAGCCTAACCAATGTGATATCCAAAGTTATTAGTAAGATCATTGTCACTAGGCTTCAACCCTACCTCCGACAACTTATTAGCAATGATCAAGTGGCTTTTGTTAAAGGAAGAAATATCACTGAAAACATCTTGTTGGCTCAGGAACTCTTGTAGTATCTGGATAGAATAGGTAGAGGCAATATTTTTTTTTCAAACTGGACATCAAAAAAGCATATGATACCATCAATTAGGACTTCATTTTGGAAAATTTGGAAGCTAGGGGCTTTTCTAGGGATTTCATCAATCTGATTAGAAGATGGCTCAAATGTAACAACCATACTATTTTAATTAATGGGCAAAGTCATGGTTTCTTCACTACCTCTAGGGGAATCAAACAAGGAGACCCCTTGTCACCCACTATCTTTATTCTGGTCATGGATTATCTATCAAGACTTCTNTAATATATATAAGTTTACAAATGAAGGCATAATTGGTCCCATAAAATCTAATTCCCACACATCAAAAATTTCTACTTCCAATGTGTAATTTAGAGGCCTTTCATTTCTTCTAGATATATTTCCTACATGTTGACATCTATCACATGTTTTAATATATTCATTAGCATCTTTAAAAATAGTAGGCAAATAAAATCCAGCTTGAAAATTTTATATGCAGTTCTATTTGCTCCAAAATGTTCTCAAAATTTAGAATCATGGCATCTTTTAATTATCTGTTGAGTTTCTTCATAAGGCACACATCTTCTAATAATTAGATCTTTGCATTGTTTATATAAATATGGGTCATCCAAAAAATAGTCTTTTGAAACATATATAAACTTCTTTAATTGTGGATTTTTTATATCAAGTGGTAGAAGGGTTTTTGTTCCATAACAATTTTCTATCAGTGGCCTTCTTCTTTGGACCTAAGCCAGATTTCCTCAACCTCATGGAGAGTGATATCCCTCTACCATTATTCTTGCTAAAGAGGGTCTAGATAGATTAAATGTAGGAAAATCCATCTTCAATATTAGACCCAAATCTAGTTCAATATTAAAGAGGACTTCATGATTAAAGAAATGTAAGGGAAGCCCTAGTAATTTAAACCAAATAGGGACAACGGGGGTTCTTTACTAGGATCAAAATTTGGTGTCCATTTCACTAACTTCATGGGGATACCATCCATAGAAATTGTTTGCTTGCCAAAAATTCTAGCATAATCCTCTTATAAAGCCATCTTGATCATAATATGCCTGTCATCAACCATCCCCACTTGCAAAGCACCATTAAAGGGGAAATTATCAAAGATCCTTCTCACTTTATCCATTTTGGGGTGCCCAAGTTGGAATTTGGCAATAATAATAAACTTGCAATCAGCCTTTAGAGTGATTAGATCCTTTACATTGTGTAAAATAGCTGGTTTACCCTCTTTAACATCTAATGGGTTAATAAAAGGGCAAGGTTCCATCCTTACAACACCATCATGATAAGACTGAGGGAAAACCAAAAGTTCAACATTCTGTATAGTTTCTTGTCTTTTGCCCACCACACCAGCGTAGGTGGCTCTGATTAATTGAGAATTAGTTTCAACATCAATAGGAGTATAATCAGCCATCTCCACCTCAGTAAGGGAGCAGAGAGAAGATAAGGCCCAAAAAACTCAAGTCCAGCCAATGAAACATTAAAAATTTTAACTTAGCAAGCCCGAGAAGAAGGAAAACTCAGAAAAACCATAACAAGAAGAAAACCAAAAGCCTAACAACAAGAAAAAGTTAACACATGAAAGCAACAACTTCACCATAGCAAGATCAACAGCTAGCCATCCCACAAAAACCCTAGCAGAGCAACCAGGAAGCCAGCCGCCACCATGTTGGAAAAAAAAAAAAAAAAACAANCCCCCATGTTGGAAAAAAAAAAAAAAAAAAGCTAACACATGAAAGCAGTAACTCCACCACAACATGATCCACAACTAACCACCCCGCAAAAATCCTAGTAGAGCAACTAGGAAGCTAGCCACCACCATGGTAAAAAAAAAATTTAAAAATAAAAAATAAAAATATAAAAATATACAAAAAAATAAAAAAATAAAAATATACAAAAAAATAATAAATAATAAATAAATAAAATAAAAATTATATATATATATATATATATATATATATATCTGTGTGTGTGTGTTTGCTGGAATGTTAGAATATTAGGGGTATTGCTCACCCCTCATCTCCTAAGAGACTAGTACAACTTGTTAGAATTCAAAAAGTCTGGTGTTTTGCTGTTTTGGAGGCTATGGTCACAAAGAATTGTCAAAAAATTCTTAAAAAATTTCCTAAATTCAATCTATTTGCTAATTATAATAACAAGATTTGGATCTTTGCTAGAACTAAACTTCAGTGGTCTATAATTCAAAACAATTCTCAATTCATTCATATTCAATTCTTTATTGGGGCTCAAATTGGATATGCCACTTTTATATATGTTAGTTGTACTACTATAAATCAGACTTCCTTATTGTTTAATTTAATGCAAATTAGTCAGTCTATTAACTACTTCTAGATTCTAGGGGGGATTTTAATTTTGTTACATCCCCTACTAAAAGAAGAGGAGGCAGACCCCCTCTTGTATCTTCTATGAATAGATTTAATGAGTTTCTTTCTGATGCTGCCTTATTTGATTTGGGTTATCAAGGTCCAAAGTTCACTTGGAGGAGGGGCTCAATGTGGGAAAGGCTAGATAGAATGTTGGGGAATTCTATTAGGCTTCAGTCTTTCCCTTTTACTATCATTTCTCATCTGGCAATGTTTGGCTCTGATCATAGGCCACTTATTTGTTCTTTTCAAAATGCTGAATGCCCTAAAAGCTCTCCATTTAGATTTCAAAATATGTGGACTCTTCATGCTAAATTTCTTGAGGAAGTTTGTATGGTGTGGAGCTCTGACAGTGAGGAGAACTCCTGGATTAATATGTGGCACCTTGAAAAGAAAGTTGCTGCTCACCTAAAAAAGTGGAATAGGAACACCTTTAGGAATAACGATTAGAATTTAACTACTACTCAGAATAAGGTCCCTAATATTGAAAAGGGGTTTCAAATGGGAGTAAACTTTGAATTGGATTTACACAAAGCTAATGAAGAACTTGTTATGCAAATTAATTATATTGAAAGTTTCCTGAAGTAAAAGGCTGCTTGTACCAAATTCATTGAGGGGGATAGAAATTCCAACTTTTATCATGCATGTATTAATTTCAGGAGGAAATGCAATATGTTTTTTTCAATTACTGATTCTGCAGGGAGTTGTTTATCCGATGTAGAGACTATAGCCCAAGTGTTGTCAACTATTTTTGGAACCTTTTCAATAATTAACCATCTTCTAGATCCCAGAATATTACTGAGCTTTTATCTGACTGCAAGGATTATGTCTACAATCTGGATCTGACCAATATTCTTTTGGAAGAAGAAATTAAGGTAGCACTAGATTCTATTGATGGCCATAAGGTGGCTGGTCCAGATGGTTTTACTGCTAATTTCTATAAGAGTTCCTAGCCTCTAATTAGTGGAGATTTTATAGCTACTATACATGACTTCTTTAAGGGATTGGACCCCCTAAGGTATTTAACTGCTTCCACCATCACTCTGATTCCCAAGAATCAAATAAGGAAAAGCTGGGGAGATTTCAGAGTCATGAGCCTAACCAATGTGCTATCCAAAGTTATTAGTAAGATCATTGTCACTAGGCTTCAACCCTACCTCCGGCAACTTTTTAGCAATGATCAAATGGCTTTTGTTAAAGGAAGAAATATCACTGAAAACATATTATTGGCTCAGAAACTCTTGTTGTATCTGGTTAGAATAGGTAGAGGCAATAATTTTTTTTCAAACTGGACATCAATAAGCATATGATACCATCAATTAGGACTTCATTTTGGAAACTTTGGAAGCTAGGGGCTTCTCTAGGGATTTCATCAATCTGATTAGAAGATTGCTCAAATGTAACAACCATACTATTTTAATTAATGGGCAAAGTCATGGTTTCTTCACTACCTCTAGGGGAATCAAACAGACCCCTTGTCACCCACTATCTTTATTCTGGTCATGGATTATCTATCAAGACTGCAGAATCAAATGTTTCCTTCCTCTCCTTAGTTGGCTTATCATCATAGATCTAATATTGGTGTGAGTCACTTATCTTATGCAGATGAGGTTATCATTTTCTTCAAAGTTAAAAAGACAACTGTCAAGACTTTGTATAAAGGGCTTAAACATTTTTAACAAACTTCAGGTATGGATCTTAACAAACAGAAATGTCAGATTTTTACTAGCTCTCATATTAATCTACATATTAAGCATTGGATAGTCCAGTATACTTGTTTTTGCTTGGCCACTTTACCAATCAAATATTTGGGGGTTCAACTAATTAAAGGAAGAACCAAGCAAATTAATTTAATGTTGTTATTTATCATATCAAAACTCATATGCAGTGTTGGATAAATTCCTTCCTCTCCAATGGAAGAAGAATCACTCTACTAAAAAGTATCTTGACTGTCATTCCTTCATATGCCCTTCAAATGTTCACAATGAAGAAAGGAACTCAAGTTCTGTTGGGTAGAATGTTTAATAAATTCTTGTGAGCTGGACAGAAGAAGTAATTTCATTGGTTGCCCTAGCAAAAACTTTGTAAGCCACTTCATGCAGGTGGGCTGGGTTTTAAAGACTTCCAGCAGCTTAGTTTCATAAATCTTTGCAAACTTTGGATAAAATTTAGGGCCCAAGACTGTCTTTGGGCTCTTTATATGAAAGGGAAGTACTATAGATCTATTCATCCCAATTTGGCTATAAAAAACTTGGGGATTCCAGGCTCCAGACTAAAGTATTGGCTGTCAGAACTCAAGCTGAAGATTTGTTTATATGGTAATTAGGAGAAGGGAAACTTAATTTATGGTTAGATAACTGGACTTTGAATGGAGAGAAGCTGATTTTTTACTCCCCTAACCCTAACTTTCAAACTAAGGTGAGGAACATTGGTTTGATAATCAATGGAATTGTAACATGATGAATATCATTTTAAATGATGAAGAGATGCAATGGGTTCAGAATACCTCCTTTTGCCTTGATCAAAAAGGCAAAATCATTACTAAGCAAGCTCCCTCCCAGAAACTGTCAGCCTATATTTTTCAACATTTCTACAAGTGGCAACCAATCCTTTGGGGAAAGACAATTTGGTGTAAGTGGCTGACCCCTTCTATGTCCTTTTTCTCCTGGATACTTTGGCATTCCTTACTTCCAACAGATGATATTCTGAAAATGAAAGACCGTACGGGACCATCTTGTTGTTACCTATGTCATGCTGAAGAAGAGAGTTTAGACCACTTATTTTACTCTTTGTCTATCTCTCAAAGAATTTGGTCTGAGTTGTTAAATCAGTTAAATATTGATACTCTCAAAGTTAGCTGGGACAAATTCCTTTGCTACTGGAAGGCCTGGCAAGATGTTAATTTGTTGATTATTCCTCGTGTAGTTGCTTGGTCTATATGGATGAGTAGAAATCAAGCAAAGTTTGATAATATCTCACCTTTACGTAGGTCTATGGTGTTCAATTGCACTTCTTATATTCATAAAATCATTAATTACCAGTAGTTCCCTAACTTATTTCATAATTGGGCGCCTGATAAGAAATTTCAGCAGATCTATAAACTAACTTTGGTTCTTTGGACCCCTCCTCCTACTGGTTGGCAGAAAGTTAATACTGATGGAAGCTATACTAGGGAGTCTTCTGGCTTTAGGGGGGTTCTTAGAAACTCCCAAGGGAAGTGTTTGTTGTATTTTTCTTCCCCAACATGGGCTAATGATGCACTATAGACTGAGATGATAGCCATATATTGGGCAATAATTTTTTCTAAACATTGTAAGTTCAGCCATTTGATAGTAGAATCTGATTCCAACACCTGTATAAGGATACTAAAAAAAGAAGAAGCTCGTCCTTGGCATATTCTCAGGTGGATAAACTAGCTCAAGCACTTCCTGAATAGTGGTAGAGTGAAATTTAATCATATTCTTAGAGAAGGAAATGGTCCTACTCATTACATAGCTTCTATGGGGAGGAATACATAACATATCTCAGTGGGAAGTCTACCTTCAACCTCAACTCAACTAGCCTTTCTCTTGCATGGGGATAGTTTGGCCATTTCTTATCTTCATAGCATTTAAAGGTTCTTATATATATATATATACTTCTAAGTCTACAAAGTTATATATATAATACCTATTATATATATATATATATATATATATATATATATACAATCCTCATGTAATTTTGTTTTACTTTATTTTGGTGAGGGGCTCCATCCCCTCACTTTTTCTANGTATATATACATATATCTGTATGTATATATACATATATCTGTATGTATATATACATATATCTGTATGTATATCTACATATATCTGTATGTATATCTACATATATCTGTATGTATATCTATATATATGTATGTATATGTATATATATATGTATATGTATATATATATATATATATATCTGTGTGCGTGTGTGCGTGTGTGTGTGTGTGTGTGTTTTGTCTCCATGGAGGGAGTGACGGTAGGTTTATCTATGACATCCATAGCGATTTCGGTTCCCTCCTTTGCTAGAGAAATCTTTCCTTCACAGTTCTTTGTTTCTCTTCTTGCTCTTCGTTATGCCTCCAATAGCTCGTTCGTTTGTTGATGTTGTATTAGATGGGGGGTGGTTCAACCACTCCTTCCACACAATTGTTTCCGCAAGGTTTTCAANGCTAGAGAAATCTTTCCTTCACAGTTCTTTGTTTCTCTTCTTGCTCTTCGTTATGCCTCCAATAGCTCGTTCATTTGTTGATGTTGTATTAGATGGGGGTGGTTCAACCACTCCTTCCACACAATTGTTTTCGCAAGGTTTTCACGATACACTTAATGTCAGAGGGGATTATACTTTCATTAAGAATTTAGGGAAATTGTGACTGAGGATGAAACTTCTATACCTGTCTCCTATTGTTGTCTGGCCCTACTTGGTAAAATTACTTACGGTATACCTAAAGTTGAGCTAATTAGGAGAGAATTTGAAATGTTAAAATTAAAAGGCTGGTGGAAGGTTGGTATTATAGTTGGTAGACATATCTTTATAAAATTAGCTAATGATGAGAACTACACACGTCTATTTGTGAAAAGTTTTATCTGGATAAAAAATAGCTTGATGAAATTTTGGAAATGGACTGTTAACTTTGATCCTAAATTTGAATTGTTTATTATACCGTTTTGGATTTGTTTTCCATGGCTTAAACTTCATCTTTTTAACCATGAGATACTATTAAACTGCCTATGATAAGCCTTTGAAAATGGATGACGCTACATTTACTTTATCGAGACCATCTAAAGCACATATTTTGGTTGAACGAGATGTAACACATCCATTTTGCAACAAAATTTGGATAGGATCACAAAATCAATGTGACTGGCAGCCTGTTGAAATTGAACGGTTTTCTCCTTATTACACTCATTGTTCTATGTTCAGTCATCAAACCACATCTTGTTTTTGATTGAATCCTCAACTTAAAAATTCTCATAACATAACACACACTACTTTATGTGCTACCAACATAAATATTGAACATCATGTTATCCCACTACTATTGAACATGGGGTTGATTTAGTTGATAATCCCGCTACTGTTTCTGTTACTCCTAACTTACATACTTTAGGTACTGAAGCCTTACATAATTGCACTGATGCTAATCCTCACCATTTACAAATAAATGAAGGTACTGAAACCTTGCATAATTGCACTGAGGTTAACCCTCAACATATGCATGTTCATGAAGGTATTGTTTTGGCTGAAGATTCAAATGTGTATCTTGCTAGAGTGGCTTCTAAGAAGCCTGTGGAAAAAACATTACTAGCAGTTCAAGCTAGAGCTGTTTCTGATACTATTGATACTAATTCTACTTTAACAAATGCTGCTATAATTTTAGAAAATGAGTGGTAGGTGCAAAAGCATTCATGCAAAAGGACTAAATGTAATAATGAGCTATCTAGATTTAATGCTAATAACATTATTCAGGAAGAAATTTACCACTATGATGGGGAACAGTTGGTCAACTCTACTAGATCTTCTAGAAGGGTTGGCTCATGTTATCATGTTTAATATTATGGTTTGGAATATTAGGGGAGTGGTNTAATGTCAGAGGGGATTATACTTTCATTAAGAATTTAGGGAAATTGTGACTGAGGATGAAACTTCTATACCTATCTCCTGTTGTCGTCTGGCCCTAGTTGGTAAATTTACTTACGGTATACCTAAAGTTGAGCTAATTAGGAGAGAATTTGAAATGTTAAAATTAAAAGGCTGGTGGAAGGTTGGTATTATAGTTGGTAGACATATCTTTATACAATTAGCTAATGATGAGAACTACACAAGTCTATTTGTGAAAAGGTTTAGCTGGATAAAAAATAGCTTGATGAAATTTTGGAAATGGACTGTTAACTTTGATCCTAAATTTGAATTGTTTATTATACCGTTTTGGATTTGTTTTCCATGGCTTAAACTTCATCTTTTTAACCATGAGATACTATTAAACTGCCTATGGTAAGCCTTTGAAAATGGATGACGCTACATTTACTTTATCGAGACCATCTGAAGCACATATTTTGGTTGAACGAGATGTAACACATTCATTTTGCAACAAAATTTGGATAGGATCACAAAATCAATGTTACTTGCAGCCTGTTGAAATTGAACGGTTTTCTCCTTATTACACTCCTTGTTCTATGTTCAGTCATCAAACCACATCTTGTTTTTGATTGAATCCTTAGCTTAAAACTTCTCATAACTTAACACACACTACTTTACGTGCTACCAACATAAATATTGAACATCATGCTATCCCACTACTGTTGAACATGGGGTTGATTTAATTGATAATCCCGCTACTGTTTCTGTTACTCCTAACTTACATACTTTAGGTACTGAAGACTTACATAATTGCACTGATGCTAATCCTCACCATTTACAAATAAATGAAGTTACTGAAACCTTGCATAATTGCACTGAGGTTAACCCTCAACATATGCATGTTCATGAAGGTATTGTTTTGGCTGAAGATTCAAATGTGTATCTTGCTAGTGTGGCTTCTAAGAAGCCTGTAGAAACAACATTACTAGCGGTTCAAGCTAGAGCTATTTCTGATACTGTTGATACTAATTCTACTTTAACAAATGCTGCTATAATTTTGGAGAATGAGTGGCAGGTGCAAAAGCATTCATGCAAAAGGACTAAACGTAATAATGAGCTATCTAGATTTAATGCTAATAACATTATTCAGGAAGAAATTTACCACTATGATGGGGAACAGTTGGTCAACTCTACTAGATCTTCTAGAAGGGTTGGCTCATGTTATCATGTTTAATACTATGGTTCGGAATATTAGGGGAGTTGCAGACCATAACTCCCATAATAGGCTCAAAAATCTTTGTAGGGTTCATAAATTACTCATTTTTGCTATATTGGAGCCATTGGTTCATGTCAATAAAAGAAAAATTTTGAATAAAATCAAAGGTTATTGTTCTCACTACAATGTCAACACCAAGATTTGGGCTTTTTGGAAGCCCATTGTCACTCTTTCAATTATTGAAGATGAGGAACAATATATTCTTACTCAAATCAGTTTTAAAGAGTTCCACGGGTGTGAAACTTTTTTTTACTCTAGCTCTCAGTTAGATGAAAAAAATCTGATTTGGAAAAAAATTGAGTTTATCAGCAGCATTATTAATGAGAATTGGTTTATTGGTGGAGACTTTAATATGATAATGAAGCCTATGGAAAGAAAAGGAGGTGGTAGAGTTGAGTGTACTTTTATTAATAGTTTTTCTAACTCCATTTCTAATGCAGGTTTCAATGACTAAAGATATTTTGGATCTCCTTATACTTGGAGGAGGGGTTTTCTCTATCAAAGATTGGATCAGTTTTTGGCTAATTCTACTTTTCTAAGTTACTTTCATATTGTGAAGGTTCAACTTTTTATTCATGTTACCTCTGATCATAATTCTATTTTGCTCACTTTGGATTTCATTGTTAAACAGATCATATCTCATTTTAAATTTCTTAATATTTGGACTTCTCATGATACTTATCTAAATTTGGTGAACCAAACTTGGAAATATGAGGGATTTGGGACTCCTTGGTTCGTTTTATGGCAATTGCATAAGAAGATGGCTGCTTATTTTATTAAATGGAACTACCAAATCTTTGGTAATGTCCATAAAAAGTGCAGGATGCTCAGAACATCGTTGATTCTCTAGAAGCTCGGCTTGATGTTTCTCTTATTTTGGTGGACACTGTTGCTCAGGCTCATATTACTTTAATGGATGCTAGTGTTGTTTAAGAAAATCTGCTTAAGTAGAAGACTAATGATTCTTACTTGTTGCAGGGAATAAAAATATTAAATATTTCAATGCCATCCTTAAGCAAAGAAGAAACATCAATAGTAATTTGAAAATTAAACAGGGGGATGGAAGTATTTTAACTTGAATGGACGATATTGGTGATAGTGTTGTCATTTATTTTACTGAGCTTTTTCAAACCTCTACTCATGCTATGCCTGTTGACTACACTCACTTTGAGGATGAGTATAACTATAGTAATAGTATTACTTTGACTTATTCTCCTGATGAGCAGGAAATCCTTAATGCTTTGAAATCTATTTGCCCCAAAAAATCTCCTGGGCCTGATGGTTTTTCTTCTGCTTTCTATATCCATTCTTGGGAGGTTATCAAGAAAGATGTTATCCTTGTCATACAAAGCTTCTTCCTTGGTGATAATCCTGGTAAATTGTTCACCTCTACTTTGATTGTGCTCATTCTAAAAGGTAATGATAAGATATCTGGGATAATTTACGCCCTCTCTCTCACCACTTTGATATCTAAAGTTATGAGTAAAATTATAGTGAATAGATTGTAGCCTCATCTATCTCATATCATTGCTGCTCAACAGTCCGCTTTTATTAAGGGTAGGGATATTACTAATAATATCCTTTTAGCATAGGAGATTATTTATGATTTGGACAAAAAGTGTAGGGGAGGAAACATGGTCCTTAAATTGGACATTAAGAAAGCTTTTGATACTATTAGCTGGGACTTTATTATTAATATTTTGCAAGCTAAAAGCTTTCAACAAGAGTTATGCTCTCTCATTAAGAGGTGGCTCTCTAATAATAGCTAAAGAGTGATGGTTAATGGTAAAGCACATGGTTTCTTTTCTGCTAATAGGGGCATTAAACAAGGAAACCCCCTCTCTCCCACAGTTTTCATTATTGCTTTTGATTATCTATCTAGGCTTATCAATAAGTTGCAATATGAGCATTCTAGGGCCAATGGGTTTAGGGGACCATCTACTTTAGTATCCCAAAAGTATCAATGGATTAAAGTCAAGAAATTTTGGTTTGTGCTTGTGAGTGGTTATGAGTGAGGTAATTGCTGGGGAGTGCCTTAACTCTAGACCAACACCCAGGGCCAACCCTAAGGTCCAATAGTCCTATGGGAACTCTTTTTGAGCTCCCACATATTGACCTCACCTACTAAAGTGCTAGAGGTTATGACCAATATGTAGAACTTCAAGTTGAGTAAAGAGGAGTTTAGAATTTCTAATGGTGAGGGTTCCTTTTCTAGTTTTCTAGGAATAATCAATATGAAGTCCTATGGCTAGACCTTAGGCTACTAAAGAGGAAAACTCGACCTCAACCAAAAGTGTGGTCAACAAATGGACCCCAATAGGTGTGTTGTGCTGGGCAAGCATACCGCGTGTATTGGCGTTGACCAACAACATCAACAAAACCAATACAAACTCCTAAGTCAAGAGACATAGAAGGAGTGTGGGATTGTGTGTGCTATTTACTTCCACTGGGGAACATAGCAGGTGAATATTTTATCAAAGTCAAGAAATAGGGACTCTCGTTGGGATTAGAGAGTGGATTTTGAGTTATGAGATTTCAGGAATTTATAAAAGATGGGAATCAGTGTGTAAGTGCTTACCCCGGGGCGAAATTTGAAATTCAGGTATTAATTTCAGAAGAGGGTCAGAAGTTAAGGACCGATCATGAAAAGAGAGTAATCAGAAGTTATGGGCAGATTATAGGATAAGTATTGAAATTTAAGGATCAATCACAAGAGAGAGTGTCGGAAGGTAGGAACCAACCTCAAAAGGGTAAATCAGAGGTTAGGGACTGATTCTAAAATAAGAATTGAAAGTTAATGATCAATCTCAAAAGAGAGCATCAGAGGGTAGGGTCCGACCTCAAAAGGAGTGAATCAGAAGTTAAGGAATGATTCAAAAATGAGAATTGAAATGTAGGGATCAATCTCAAAAGAGAGTGTCAGAACGTAGGGAACGACCTCAAAACGGTGAATCAGAAATTAAGGACTGATTCAAAAATGAGAACTGAAAGGTAAGGGTCAATCTCAAAAGAGAGCGTCAGAAGGTAAAAACCAACCTTAAAAGGAGTGAATCAGAAATTAGGGACTGATTCAAAAATGAGGATTTAAAGGTAGTGAACAAAATGAAAAGAGAGCGTTGGATGGTAAGGATTGACCTCAAAAGGAGTGAATCAAAATTTAATATTAATTCAAAAATGAGAATTGAAAGGTAGGAATCAATCTCAAAAGAGAGTGTTAGAAGGTAGGGACTGACCTCAGAAGGGTGAATCAGAAATTAAGGACTGCTTCAAAATGAGAATTGAAAGGTAGGGATGAATCTCAAAAGAGAGTGTCGGAAGGTAGGGACCGACCTCAAAATGCTGAATTAGAAATTAAGTACTGATTTGAAAATGAGAATTGAAAGGAAAGGATCAATCTCAAAAGAGAGTGTCAGGAGGTAGAGACCGACCTCAAAAGTAATGAATCAAAAATTCAGGACTGATTCGAAAATGAGAATTGAAAGGTGGGCATCAATCTGAAAAGAGAGTGTCGGAAGGTAGGGACCAACCTCAAAAGGATGAATCAGAAATTAAGGAATAATTCNTTTACCAATCAAATATTTGGGGGTTCAACTAATTAAAGGAAGAACCAAGCAAATTAATTTAATGTTGTTATTGATCATATCAAAACTCAATTGCAATGTTGGATAAATTCCTTCCTCTCCAATGGAAGAAGAATCACTCTACTAAAAAGTATCTTGATATCTATTCCTTCATATGCCCTTCAAATGTTCACAATGAAGAAAGGAACTCAAGTTCTGTTGGGTAGAATGTTTAATAAATTCTTGTGAGCTGGACAGAAGAAGCAATTTCATTGGTTGCCCTAGCAAAAACTTTGTAAGCCACTTTATGCAGGTGGGCTGGGTTTTAAAGACTTCCAGCAGCTTAGTTTCATAAATCTTTGCAAACTTTGGATAAAATTTAGGGCCCAAGACAATCTTTGGGCTCTTTATATGAAAGGGTAGTACTATAGATCTATTCATCCCAATTTGGCTATAAAAAACTTAGGGATTCCAGGCTCCAGACTAAAGTATTGGCTGTCAGAACTTAAGCTGAAGATTTGTTTATATGGGAATTAGGAGAAGGGAAACTTAATTTCTGGTTAGATAACTGGACTTGGAATGGAGAGAAGCTAATTTTTTACTCCCCTAACCCAACTTTCAAACTAAGGTGAAGGAACATTGGTTTGATAATCAATGGAATTGTAACATGATGAATACCATTTTAAATGATGAACAAATGCAATGGGTTCAGAATACCTCCTTTTGCCTTGATCAAAAAGACAAAATCATTACTAAGCAAGCTCCCTCCCAGAAACTGTCAGCCTATATTTTTCAACATTTCTACAAGTGGCAACCAATCCTTTGGGGAAAGACAATTTGGTGTAAGTGGCTGACTCCTTCTATGTCCTTTTTCTCCTGGATACTTTGACATTCCTTACTTCCAACTGATGATATTCTGAAAATGAAATACCTTAAGGGACCATCTTGTTGTTACCTATGTCATGCTGAAGAAGAGAGTTTAGACCACTTATTTTACTCTTGGTCTATCTCTCAAAGAATTTGGTCTGAGCTGTTAAATCAGTTAAATATTGATACTCTCAAAGTTAGCTGGGACAAATTCCTTCGCTACTGGAAGGCCTGACAAGATGTTAATTTGTTTATCATTCCTCGTGTATTTGCTTGGTCTATATGGATGAGTAGAAATCAAGCAAAGTTTGATAATATCCCACCTTTAGGTAAGTCTATGGTGTTCAATTGCACTTCTTATATTCATAAAATCATTAATTACCAGTAGTTCCCTAACTTATTTCATAATTGGGTGCCTGATAACAAATTTCAGCAGATCTATAAACCAACTTTGGTTTTTTGGACCCCTCCTCCTACTGGTTGGCAGAAAGTTAATACTGATGGAAGCTATACTAGGGAGTCTTCTGGCTTTAGGGGAGTTCTTAGAAACTCCCAAGGGAAGTGTTTGTTGTATTTTTCTTCCCCAACAAGGGCTAATGATGCACTGTAGACTGAGATGATAGCCATATATTGGGCAATAATTTTTTCTAAACATTGTAAGTTCAGCCATTTGATAGTAGAATCTGATTCCAACACCTGTATAAGGATACTAAAAAAAGAAGAAGCTCCTCCTTGGCATATTCTCAGGTGGATAAACCAGCTCAAGCACTTTCTGAATAGTGGTAGAGTGAAATTTAATTGTATTCTTAGAGAAGGCAATGGTCCTACTCATTACATAGCTTCTATGGGGAGGAATACAAAACATATCTCAGTTGGAAGTCTACCTTCAACCTCAACTCAACTAGCCTTTCTCTTGCATGGGGATAGTTTGGCCATTCCTTATCTTCATAGTATTTAAATGTTCGTATATATCTATATACTTCTAAGTCTACAATGTTATATAAATAANAAGGATTGTTGAATTGAACCACTGGTTGCAGGAGGACTGGTAAATACAAACAACTAAGAAGAAAATGAAACAAGTTACTGAAGTGTAAAAACTACAAAGTGGTATTACCAACATGGCTACTAGAGGCAAGGTGAAGGTTGGTCCATCTCCTCCTCCTTCTAGAGGAAGAACCATATCCAGATCTCAGCCCTCACTCCATCTTAATCCCCCTAAGGATTAGTTTGCTATGTCAGAACATAAGGGGCATTACCCACCCCCAATCTCTAAAAAGACTTATACATCTTAAAAAAAAATATAAAATCTTGTGCATTCTTATCTTTGAACCTATGGTTCATAGCAACTCTCAGAGCTTCATCAGTAAATTTCCTGGTTTTTCTTATTATGCTAATACTAATAACAAGATTTGGTTTCTCTGTAGAAAGGAGATTAAGTGGCAGCTTCAGGTGGATCACCCTCAATTTATTCACCTCTCTCTTCACATTAAAGGACAATTGGAGTATGTAACCTTTATATATGCAGGTTGTCCGGAAGAAAATAGAAAAGCCCTTTGGGCTTGTCTTCAGCAGATCCGTAAACATATGAACTCCCCTTGGCTG